>SNQJ01S0046309.1:122836-171650 GCA_010110895.2 Picea sitchensis
CACTGGCGACCCCATCCAGAAGAGAAACTGGAAAATAAGTAGAGGTGATAATATAAGAGGTTGCATCTGTTGTTGGAAGACCACACAAAACCTTGGAACAACCAGAGATACCAGATAACCCGGTGGTGGAACCATCACTCAGTGGAGAAAATTCACCACCTCCTTACATAGTGCTCGGAAACATGGCAGAAGAAGAGGGAAACATAGCCAATGAAAAATAGACATTTGGATTCCCCATACTAGATATGGCTAAAGACGTTGCTATGAAGAACATTCCATTATATTCACTTCCTCATTTCAGAGGTATGTCGATAGAAGACCTTAACTCATTTTTATTTGAATTTGACATATTGTGTAGGAGCCATAACTACACAGATCTCAAAAATTAAAACTTTTCCCAACCACACTAAAAGATTCGGCACTACAGTGGTTCATGAGCTTAGGGGAACACACAATTTTGTCTTGGGATGGTATGAAGGAGAGCTTCCTCTAGAAATACCAAGATTACTGCAAACCTAGGGATGCTAGGAATGATATATTCAAAATGCAGCAATCAAAAGAGGAAAGCTTAGAAGACTACTTAGAAAGGTTCTTATACAATTACCAAAAGACTAAGCAGTTTTCTTTAGATACAACTACAGTTAGGACTATCCTTCTAAAGGGGGTGAGGGACGATTGCATTGAAGTGTTAAACCTTATGAGTTCTGGGGACATATATCAAAAACCATTTGCAAACATAGCAGAGTATTGTAAAAGATACTCTCGCACTCAAGCTAAAACAGGGAAAAGTATAAGGGGCCCTACCAACAAAATTGCTAAACCCACATCCAGAGGTGTCACAAGGATTGAGCTAGGAAATCTATTGGAAAACTTTAAAACAAATATCCTACACACCATCAGTTCCCAACTAGATACCATGCAAATTAAAAGAATGCAAGAGGAAGAAAATGGTGCGTTAGCAATCTTTTGTCATCAGTGTAGGAGGAAACACCCTGAAAAGGAATGCCCCCTCAATGTTATTGAACTCTGTGGTATTTTCACAGAGGACCATCCTACTAATGAATTCCCTTCCCTACCTAGATTAAAGGCCATGTTCAAGGGAGGAGGAGAACCTGAGACATCTTACCACCCTAGGAGACCATGGAGACAACAAAACCCCAGCATGTTTGCCGACCCAATTACACAATACCCCCAACAGCAATGGGTACCTCCCATATCTTATCCTTAGTGGTCAACACAAACCCAACCTTGGCAACAAGGGTGGAGAGGATCTGTATATGGGAATGTCCCCTTTCAACCAACAAATTTTCCCATCTATCCACAATATCCTTCAAATGTTTCACAGTTGCTCCTAGGTTTTAACCCCTCTGCTCTTCTTCCATCCCCACAACCACAAAAACCACTTTCACTAGCCATGAATCCAAATATGCAGCAACCAATGCAAGTTGCACCCATCCAAAACCCTCCTCGGCCTACTCCTATTACTGCACAACCTATCCCTAACCCAAATAACAGACTGACACAACCTATACAAAATGTTGAAGTACAAACCTTCCCTACATACGTAATAATGCTATCTCTGTTTAATGGAATTGAATTAATATCAGGAAGGATTGTAAACAAAACAAATCCCACTATGGTCATTCAAGAGGAACGCGTTCATAATCACACAAACCAAGAAGAACAAATAGATGTCCAAATAGTTCAAAGAGAAGAACAGATGATTGATCCATTGAACACTCCAGTACCACAAGAAACCCCTTCTCCCAATTCCCTTGCCACAGAAATGCCCCATGAAATGAATCCCCCTTACCCAGAAAGTTTGCTCATAAACAAAACCGAGGAACCTCTAGAACATAATCTAGAGACTGAACTCTGGAATATATCTGTAAATATTCCACTACTACAGGCCATTAAATACATACCTATCTATGCTAAAATTGTAAGGGACCTTTGCATTAAAAATCCAGGGAGAAAGAGGAAAGATCCTCCTGTCGAACGGGTGGTAGGACAGTTATCCGAGTTTATAACAGAAATGCCTTCCAAGTATAGTGATCCAAGGAACCTAGTGGTAAACATAGAAATCAATGGTGTTGCCTTACCTAACACATTGATTTATCTAGGGGTAGCAATAAATGTGATGTCAGTAAACACTATGAAAACACTGTAACTAGATCACTTATGACCTACATAAACTTTTCTAGAGCTTGCAGATAAATCAGTCATCACCCCAGCAGGAAGTTTTGATGATATAACACTAACATTGGCCTCTTGTGAATACCCTGTGGATTTCTTGGTAATCCATCCCAAATCCCCCAAACCAAGACACCTAGTGGTACTAGGCCAACCTTTGTTGGCCACTGCTGATGCATTCATCAGTTGTTGATCTGGAGAAATGACAATTTCCAATGGCACTCAAAGTCAGAAACTTATCCTTTTTCCCCCTGCCCAACCAGCCACGGAAGTCCCTCTCTGGTTGGAGAATCTGTATGGGGAGGAGGACTGTACCTAACCCTTTTTGACACTTGAACAAGTAAAAGGAGTACAAGAACACTCTGAAGAAAAAATCCTAAGTCTATTCTTGGTTGCTTCGGCATGCATTGACTATCCCCAATCTTTCCCCAACTACACACACATCTTTAGCCCTAAATTTAAAGAAATTTGGCACCCTTCTACTTCTACAAAAGCCACTCTTTTGCAAATGGAGGAAGGGAAGGAGTCTATTGTCCAAGTTGTAGAAATCATACCTGGGAAGTCCTTGCATATCAATGCCAGCCTAGAAACAGATCAACAACAAAAGCTGGTACAAATGATTCAGGGGCAATCTGATGCATTTGCATGGGATTACTCTGACATGAAAGGGATCCACCCAGATACATGTATGCATCATATTTACACTAACAATCAAATCAGACCTATTTGACAACCATATAGAAGAATGAACCCAACCTTGAAAGATATAGTAAAGGAAGAATTCCAAAAACTCCTACAAGGTAATTTCATTTACCCTATATCAGATAGCAAATGGGTCTCCCCATTAGTTATTGTAACAAAGAAAAACGAGAAATGGAGGATTTGTGTGGACTTTCAAGAGATAAACAAGGCCACCTATAGAGACTACTCCCCTTTCCCTTTCATAGATCAGGTCTTGGATACTTTACCTGGGAAGAGGTACTTTTATTTTCTGGATGGGTTTAGTGGCTACAACCAGATACAAATTTCACCAAAAGACCGGGATAAGACCACATTCACCTGCCCTTGGGGAACCTATGCTTATAGGGTTCTCCCCTTTGGGTTATGTAATGCCCCTGCTACCTTTCAGAGGGATATCTTGGCTATTTTTTCCAATCTGGCCAATGATTGTGTGGAAGTCTACATGGATGACTTCATGGTATATGGGGATGATTTCCAATAGGCATTGGATAATTTGAAGAACGTACTGGTTAGATGTAAAGAGACCAACTTCTTACTCAGTCACGAAAAATCAAGAATGATGCTTACTAAAGGAATCGTTCTAGGTCACCACATCTCTAGTACCAGAATAAGAGTGGACCCTGCCAAAATCGACATTATTTCCCAAATTAGGATCCCTAGTTCACAAAAGGAAATTAGAAGTTTCTTAGGGCATGTCGGCTACTATAGGAGGTTTATTCAAAATTTTACAAACCTAGCTGCCCCCCTTTTCAAACTACTAACAAAATATGTTGAATTCTATTTGGATGAGCAATGCCAAATCTCCTTTGAAATCTTAAAAACAAAACTTTCAAGTGTTCATGCTTTGAGAGGTCCAAGTTGGTCTCTTCCTTTCCATATCTATACAGATGCCTCAGATACCACTTTGGGAGTTGTATTAGGACAAAGGGAAGGGAAGATTCCTTATGCTATATACTTTGTTACTAAGAACCTCTCACTTGCTGAAGTAAACTATATTGTCACAAAGAAAGAATTATTATCAGTAGTACATGCCATCAACAAGTTTAGACACTATATAACAGGATACAAAGTTTTTGTGCACACATATCACTCAGCTATCAAATTTCTAATGAATAAACTTGTTACAAATGCTATAATAACTAGATGGCTCTTGTTACTACAAGAATTTAATATCACTATCATAGACAGGCCTGGAAGAGATAACTTGGTTGCTAATTTTCTGTCTAGGCTTATCCATATAGGTGACAGTACTCCAGTAGATTATGATTTTCCGGATGAGAATTTATTTTCCATTTCTGCTTTCACCCCTTGGTATGCAGACGTAGCCAACTATTTGGTAATTGGCAAGCTGGCTCAAGGTATGACATCCAGAGAAAAACAAATAATCATTAAGCTAAGTGCCAATTATATGTGGCATGAAGATACCCTATACCGAACAGGACCCGATTTGGTAATCAGAAGATGTGTCTGGGAAGATGAAATGCAGGATATCTTCGACGGCCCATGTGGAGGCCACTTTGCTGACAAAAGGATAGCTTACAAAATCCTACAATCTGGCTATTATTGGCCGACCATTTTTAAAGATGCAAAGAAATACGTGGCCATCTGCGATGATTTCCAAAGAATGGGAAGACCTACATCAGTCGTTGAAATGCCACTCCAAGCCCAAGTAGTAATCAAACCCTTTGAAAAATGGGCCTTAGACTTTATAGGACCTATCAATCCCATGTCCCAAAATAAAAAGTACATATTAGTTTGCATAGACTATGTAACAAAATGGGTAGAAACCAAGGCCCTGTATTCAACCAATGAACAATTTGTTGTAGATTTTCTCTTTGAGGAGTTTTTCACTCATTTCGGGGTACCTTGGGAGATAGTCACTGATCAAGGAACACAATTCACCTCAAATTTTGTTAATTCCCTTACCGAACAATACAAGATCAGACACAGAAAGTCTTCACCCTATCAACCCCAAGCCAAAGGCCAAGTAGAATTGACCAACAAAGTGATAGAGGCCATCCTCACAAAGACTGTTCAGCTGCATCACAAAGACTAGGATGATAGGTTGCTTGAGGTGTTGTGGGCCTACAGGATAGCTTGGAGAAATAAAACACTCCATACACCGTATGAGTTGGTATATGGGAAGCAGGTACTACTGCCCATAGAGTTTTAGGTAAAGACCTTCAGAACTACCATGCAATTAGGAATGGACCTGAATGAAGCTAAAAAACAGAGGCTATTACAATTGAACGATCTTGATGAGATAAGACAAGATTCTCTACAAAGAAACACCCTGGTACAAGAAAAAAGGACCAAATGGCATGACAAGTACATTAAACAGAATTCCTTCTAGCCAGGTGATCGGGCCCTCCTATATGATAGCAGATTTAAAATTTTCAAAGGAAAATTGTCTACCATATGGTTGGGGCCCTATGAGGTTGATATAGTCTATGACAATGGTGCAGTACGGATAAAAACTATTGATGAAAAGTAGACTTCCCTTGTTCTAAATGGACATCGACTGAAGGTTTATCACAAACCACTGTCAAAGGAGGATTTTGTCAAAAATGTTCTTTAGAATGCCAAAATGCAACTAGTAAGCGAGAGGGTTTTCCCTCCTGCTGACCTACCATAGTAAGTTCAAATTGTATAAATGCATTTTCTATACATAGGTGTGTCATGAGATGAAGTTTTTTTTATTTTTAACTAGCAAAGACAAAAGAAAAATTGGTGGTGTTCCCATGTAGATAAACAAATAAGGAGGACAACTACCAGAAAGAGTCTTCTTTAAGTTTTTCAGACTCTTTAAAATTGAAAACACCGGTGAGCAGGAACTAGCCCAGGCTCTACAAAAATCCACGAGACAGTATAGAGATTTTCCTTTAAGTTTTTCAGACTCTTTAAAATTGGAAACACCGGCGAGAAGGAACTGGCCCGGGCTCGACAAAAATCCATGCGACAGTATAGAGAGTTTCCTTTAAGTTTTTCAGACTCTATAAAAATCCACAAAAAAGTAGTAGTTAGGATTATTATCGTGTTGTAATAAAAGAGGAAATGCTAGCAAAAGTGTGGTCACCTTGGCTCCAGAAGAAAAGGAGTTTTGTCATCTCAGTTACTAGTCATTATAGATTACCCTCCTATTATAAATCTTTCCTGCATTATTCCTCTATAAACTTTGGCAACCGCACGGTTTTTCAGATGGATTTGACCATAGAACACCAGCTATTTCTATAAATCACTGTCACCAGAATCAATGTCAAAATTTTTAAGCTCAAGAAAGTTCATTTTTGTGCTTATCTCGCATCGATGATCACCTCTATGTATGAAGGGCCACCAAATCATCTCGGTGTGCCTATCTGGTACCAGATCCTATTCAGTATAAAAGAAGGGGCCTTGCGCTATTCCGATACCAACTACAAATTTTACACACAAGTGATCCGATAATCAGGTGATCCTGTACCAACTGCAAATTTTACACACAGGTGATCCGACACTCAGGTAATCAGTTGATCCTGTACCAACTGCAAATTTTACACACAGGTGATCCTATACCAACTACAAGTCTTACACACAAGCGGTCTGACACTCAGGTGATCCCATATCAATTACAAATTCTACACACAAGTGATCCAGTACTTAGATGATCCAGTACTGGTAAGAATATGACAGGTAAATTTCATCATGTTTCCAAGTCGTTGTCAAATTACTAGTGTGAGGACATACATATTCGACATTTTTTTTCGTATTATTTAAAGGAATTAGACTAAATATGCATTTAGAACATCTAATTGCTCTTGGATCATGACATACCCCTGTTTTTTCACGAATCTCTGTAGAAATATTAGACCTCACCTTCGTGAGAAGGAACTGTCCTATGAAACATCAAAAATGCAAAATCACGATGTCTTTTATTGGATCAAACTCCCTCTGTCTATCTGATAAATAAACCCCATGATTAGTTGTCGTACTATATGAGACGACGTGAACCACAAATCTCAGCATATCAAGTAATGATCCCAGTCGATTTCATATACACGAGTCCCGATCATAACGACCACCTACTTTCGTGAATATCGTCCACCACCAAGATTCCCACGAATCTGGAAACCGTTAGTAGATCTGACTTACCTCGCCATATCATCATGAGTATTGACGTGACCATTGTAATCTACACTTCCATTCATAAATGCTCCTCTGGATGGCTCTGCCATCCAAATGAGCATTATTTACCCTTGTTGTCACACTATCTATAGACACCCTATGCCTTTGTATCCCTTGTATGTTTCTCTCAACCGATACTCTATCATCCGGTACTCAACCCTTGACCTTTTGTCTATGCCTTATCCACCCAAGAGAATTTCTTAAAATAGTATGGGGGTCGACAGGCATGAGCCAATATTTCAAATATACAAAGAAACAACAGAATACCGGGCTTGTAAGAAAAAATATGAACAGGCAGGGTGGGTGCCATTCTTGGAGAAATTTAAGGGCCATCATGAGGGAATTTCTCTCATATTTGCGCAAATCTATGATGGAGAGAATGTGCAGCTTGGGGATGTGAAGTTAAAATTACAAAGGCCACTATAGCAGAGGCCACGGGTCTCCCAATGGTTGGAGAAAGATACTTCAAAAGAGTAATCATAGACAAAAATCTCTGTCAACAATTCCTCAAACCAGAACATCACGACCTTGATTGGACCAAGGGTGTCCCTCGGAGCTATATCAAAGAAAATTATTTGGCAATGCTTATAAGTCTACAAAAATTCCTCACCTGTGAGGGAAGGTATGTCGTGACCTTCATTTATCATTTAAATATTTTGTCACATTTTGAGGGAGGACCACAGATAAATTTTCCCCATTTTTTTTATGAATGATCTTAAAGAAAATGGCATGATTGGTGATATCAGTTTCTAAGAAACTCGAGACTAGTCTTCATCATCACGGTTTAATCAAACTTCTGGTTGTTCATTCTCTAAAAACATAAGGGGGTAGTTGGAAGCAATTGCTCCAACAGATCTTTGCTCAAGAGAAATCCAAGTCGATTGAGACACAAGAGGTAGGGACACACAATGAAGGCTCAAGCAGAAAATCAAAGAAATACATGGCATCAGGAGGTAAAGAAGACACTGTTGCGCCCAACTCATCTCATCCCATTGAGAAATCAGTGACAGAAAAGTATGTCATGGGGGAGACTGTTATATCAAGAAAGAAGAAAACCACTCAATTCCAGAGAGTAATCTCTACTTCGGTTCAAAGGGGTAAAAGACAAAAGGAGGGCTCAGAACCATGTGGTCAATCGGATAACGTTCCCAAAATAATTATGGAAATTCCATCAGAACCAGCCAATCAAATAGAGAAGACCCTTGACTTCCAGTTACAAAGAAAGAAAAAGTCTGCACCAGTTGAAGCGTCTAGCTGAGTCCTATACCCTAAAGAACAATGGTCACAGAATAAGAAACAAAAGAAGGATACAGATCAACAGGGGATTTTACTAGATCCAACTGTAAAACCCCCTCCAAATCCCCTAAAGAATTGAAAAGAATTTCTGAAGTTACTCAGCCTTCCCAAAGCTTAGTTGGTGGCTTGAAGGAGACTGCTAAGGTGACAAGTAAAAATAGAAAGAAGCTAGAAGGAAAGGATGCACAAGTTCCAGAGCCTGCACCTCAATCTTCCAGGTTAGGAATACGGGTTTGCCAGCAAAAGAAAACCCCAGAATTTACAGTTCAATCCCGCAAGATAATGGTCCAGTCAACACAGAAGGTACATATGTCCAGGCTTTCCCCTATTAGTAAATCTAAGAAAAGGAAATTGTTTGAAGAAAATCCTACCCCTGTCAGCAAGTCTAAGAAAGCCTCACCACCCATATGTAGGACTACCAGAAGTATGGCTAAACAAGAGACAATTCCAAACATACCTTCTCCTCAAAGAGAACCTATGGATATTCCAAGTTCTCCAGAAAAAGAAAGTGGCTAGGGAGTTGCCACAAGTGAAACAGAAGGACTGGTAACAATAAGTGAGACAGAAGGATTGGTAACAGAGACTTTGATGGATTTGAGGAAGGGAGAAGAAGTTCAAGATGTGGTAACTCAGGAAGCATTCACATCGAGTCTAGGTAAATCCTTGAGAAGACGAAAGATGATAATAGAGGTTCTAAGGAGTCTGAGGATAGAAAAAGAGGCTCATAAGATGGTGGCCAAGGAAGTGCTCACACCAAGTCCAGACCAGTCCCTGAATGAACCAACATTATTAATAGAAATTAAGAGATTGAAACAAGAAATTGAAGAATACAAAATATTGGACATGCATATCAAGGAAAAGAATGCAAAATTGAAGGAGAAACATGCGGAGGTCTCTGTCAAACTTAACAAATTATTTCAATTGGTCCATTAAACTAGCGTGATCAAGAAGGAATTGAAGAGTGAAGCTTCAGGTGTTAACATTTTGCAATCTGAGGAATGACAGAGGAGGGTCCAATTGTGCACAAATTTTTTGAGTATCATTTTTTTATAAAACTGCATGAGGACATGCAACATCTTCAGCATGGGGGAAATGTTGAGTCTCCATTTTGACATAAGATAATACCCTATCTTACCCTCTATATAATTATTTTTGCCTCTATTATAAACCTATACTGGACTATTCCCTCCCAAAACACATGCCTAATAGCTATGTCATGTCTACAAGAGGTAATTGGTGATTTAAGGCATGTTTGTTTAACTTTCTTAAATTAATTTGATTGAAAGTGTTTTATTTTGCATAGTTCTAATAATTTGATCTATGAGTAGTCTATCCAGCACTACCAGACACCGTGTAATCCGGTACCGAGTCCATTCCGGTACCCAAGATAGTTTTGATCCGGTACCAACCCCATTCTGGTACCAAGACGTGCGCTATTCCGATACTCCTTTCTTTGTTCCATTCCAGTACTAGACTCGTGACTGTGTACAATCTGGTACCAAAAACTTTGTTTCAGGATGCTCCTGTTGGACCTAGATAATGGTGGAGATTTCGAGAAGACAGTTGGATAAAAGCGTCTAAGTTAGTTCTCCAGTTGCAAGAGACTCCATCGCTCATGCACTTCGTGTCATGAGGATGGAGTCGACTCCTAAAAATTTGATGTAAATCTTAATTCTAGAATTTCTCGAACTGTTTAATGTTTATCCATAAACATTGGTAGTATCATCTTACCTTATATAAGGAATGTTGTGTATAAAGGAATGTAAGAAATATACGATAAGAATCAGACAATACTTGTCATCGTCATGTATGAAGTAAAATATTGTTGATCCAATTTACCAGCTGAATTAATACATAAGATATTTTATGTCAATTCTTGGATGTGAGTGAAAGCTTTAGTCTGTTAACTCTTTAAGAGGTTCCTTGTTGGTTCGGCAAGGGCCCACGACCCCAACTAAGGTAAACCTCATTGTATACGTTCTGTGTGTTTGTGTGGATAGTTTACAGCAGTGTGTGTGTGTGATTAGTCTTTATTTCATTATCAGGATTGAGCATTGAGTTAATCATTTTGGATTGGTGTGTATAGGCAAGTGCTAGATAGAATATACATTTTATTATCCAATGTTGAAGGTATCTATCTCATAATTTGAAGTGTGGGATTGATATTTTAAGTTTATGATTGTAGTATTGCAAGGGACCAGGAGACTTTATCTTTCATCTTCATGTGTTGTAATAAAGTCTTTCAGTGATACTGAATTCCCCTTGTGTTGGTTTGATTGAATTACATGAAGTTGAAGTTGGTTTTTGTTTCAAGAATGGTTGGCATTGATTGTTTTAATTACTACAGGAGACAAGATTCTTAAAGTTCATCTTTTCAATACAAGTGCCTAAAATGAACAGACTTGTTTCTCTGGTACAACATCTATTTGATTGACTGTTTGTCTGAGTTTCATTATCAGTTTTCTCTTTTAGGTTCAGAGGATATTTTGAAGTATTTAGAGATCTTAGAAATGGAATTTTTATGTTATTAATTATTTCCTATATGCAACAGACTTAGATAGGTTACTGGTTCTTGGCACATATGGTGTAATGACTCTTTCGATTACAAATCTCGGATTGACATTTAAATGAGTGTGAGATATACAGTGAACATATTTATGCACCAACATGGCTCAAGAAGACATCAGGGTTAGAGAAGAAAACATAGCATCAGAAACCACAAAGACACAATGGAGGGGGATTTTGTTATTATAAGAAGCCCAAAGAGTCCTCCAACAATTAAAAAACTATCCTCAACTATTAGACCCTATGAGGATTACCCTGGCTAACCCAATCAACATCCGAGAGGAGATAAATGGCTCAGAATCAACCCCATGGGAGGAAAACATCGATCTGAAAAACCCTAGAGTTTCGTCACCACATGCCATATCATCAATGACTATTCCAACCCAACATGAGATTCCAAGAACACCATGTGAAATGGGTGTGACTAATACCCTCTTTGATCTAATTACTATCTATGATGATGAAGCGAGCTCGAAGGTCTCGCTTATAACTCTAGTACCAATTACAAAGGAGAAAGAACTAGGGGGAACATCTTCTCCAACTCACGATGCATCAATTCAAAACCCCCTACAGAGTGACTGCAAGGCCAAGAGTACCTTAGAAATTGAATTTCTCGACCTATCAAGGACCCTGAAAGACAACTCCATGGATGAGCTAGGTTCCGGGAACAAGAAGAGGATTTGCAACAACTAGAGATTGGCACCTCAACAACTGATCACCAAGTAAGTGTTGAGCCTGTGGTTGTCTCTCCAATTAAGGTTGATACCTCACCAGCCAATGAACACCAAATGGAGGGTGAGCCATTGGAACGTACATAAGTTTCCTCTGTCAAATAAGTACAACATTCATTCCTAAAGAAAATGTATACGATAGGAAGCATGGGAAACACTCTGACCTAGGGAGATCAAAAAAATATTGAGCCCGTTGATGAGGTTGCCGATATACAGGAAATTGCTTATGATAGGAAGAGGAAATACATAATTCGGATAAACACCAAGAAAATAAGGCTCACACTGGATAGCGTGATTCTCATCATCACAGAAGAGAAGTTTCTGAACAAAGAAAACATGAAGACATTTGAGTTAATCAGCGTAGGGATGTATATCACTAATGCCATGTTGGATCGAGAAAAGCGACATGCAAAGGAACTGGCCACAATAAAGAAGGAGCTATACCATCTGTGCCATTTGGTGAAATATTACCAAGACTCAACGCAAGCAACAATTTTTCGAAAGAGTGAATTTCGAGATGCATATGCAGAATTCATGAGAAAATGACATATCTTCACTGCATGTGTAGATGATTTTCAAGAAGACACTCTCATGGAACTGGAAACCTATAAAGACATGGAGAGATGGTATGAAAATGCATACCATACTATAGAAAGAATTGACTATATTAGCGCAGTACATAAGGGTCGAGACACATAGGAGCATGACATCCGAGTGTTGATGGATAACAACATATCCCAAATTAGGAAGGAAGCCGAATACTAGGTAATAATGGCCCAGGAACCTCAGTAATAGATACAGAAGAGGTGGTCCGAGTGTGAAAGAAGGTGGGAAAAGATCAACCAGGAGATGAAATACATTATCCTCCCAGAGTTCGGCTCACCCGAAGACTTTGTCGAATTTCATGACATAGTCAAACGACATGCAAAAAAAGACTCGACATGGGAAGTGGAGATCATGCAGGTGGTGAGCATGACATCGGGCATGGTATATAAGTTTATGTATCATCCAATCAAGGCTCATGCAATTATGTAGTGTTTAAGTACCAAAGTGATCAAATATAGAGAACGAACAATAGAGGTGAAGGAAACCCTTTCAGCCCCGATGGACCAACACATATTCTTGTATGCTAACACATGAAAGGCTCTCTTCATCAAGTGGTTAGAATACTATAAGAGTCATCCAATATAGTAGAACCACTACATGATCTCAAGGGAACAAAGAGATCAAGTTCCACATGTCACTCTTTTGTTTTACTTAACAAAAAAATTTAGCAGCTATTTTAAGTTAGTGATTATTTATAAATAGGGGGATGGAACTTTTGGAAAAGGTTGATTGTTTTGGGTAAGGACCCTCTTTTCATAATTGTAAATAATTATTTATGAGAAACTTTAATTGAGAAGTTTTGTTTAGAACTAGAGACAAAAAAAATAAAAATCATCAAAGGCGTTGTGTGATTGGATTAAGGAGGAACTACTTCCATCTTTGAATTTAGTACTTGATGTTGTAATGAGTAAGATTTTATGAATCTATTGATAAGTTATATTTTTCAATATTTTAACAATTCTTTTGTTCTAAATGATGAAAAGTGAATCATTGTGTTAATATGTGATTGATGTTAGAGCCAAGGAAACTATTTTTCTTGTACTTATCTTATTGCATGAGTATTTTCTTTACGTAATTGTATCATAGTCAATGTTGAAATACTAGCAAGTTAATGTATTATTACTAGATTTGTAATAGGTGTGAATATCGTTGTCTACATGCTAAAGCTCGAGGTTTATCCCAGGCTCAACCTTCTTCATTAGTTAAGAATCCCTTCTATCAGTTAGTTTATACCATCACACCTTACTTTACCAGACTCATCTAATAAAATAAAAGACAAAAGAGAATGTTTAATCTAAAGGAGGAACTTTCATGGAAATATATCCTGTCAATCACTAAGTAAATCCCATCGATAAATTGGCTAGATTGAAATATCTGGTGAACCATTCCACCCATCAAATGTTGTAGAGTCTAATTGGGCCTATAAGGAGGGTTTGGTTCCTACTGTTGAGTTAAAGGGATCTAAGACCCCTCAACAGGCCCTATCCCTCTCATTTCGAAAAAAACCTCATATGACCAAGGGATGTGACCAGGTGCTAACCCAAAGGGAACTACTTCGAGCAATCCGGAGCTCCGGGATTTGGGATATTTAACACCCATAGACCTCCAATCTTCTAAATAAGTGATCCTTTGAACAAAAGGAAGGGATCGACGGTTCCAATCCTCCATCCAGATCGATGGATCATAGACGACTTCGAGATTTTGATCTTCAGTCGTCCTCCCTACTCCAACCCGCTATGCTCACGAAGTGTTGAACTTCAAACCAACAGATCATATAGATATCCTTCCTCAACAGATAAACAGTTTATACTCCACTTTGAGGTTTCTTATGATACAATTCCACTAATCCTCTAGAGTGTTATCTTTTCAGAGTGACGAGGAGCCACAAGCTTCACTCCACATGTATACCTAAATTAATGGTTGGGATGCATTCCACTCTTCTTTAATACTCAATGCTTGTGAAGTTCTAAATTATGAACCATATCAAATGGCTACCCATGCTCCCATAGATCGACAATCAATGTTAAATTTTTGCTCCGGGACTTCGGAGCTCTCCATCTCATATAACCTCCAACTCCCCAGAGTGTCAAACTTTTGGACCTCCTATGATCTGTTGAAACGTGTCTTAATTTATGGATGATCTTGATTCTCTTCAGACTATGGGACTTCGTGAGTCCTCGCACCTTATGTACCCAGTTCCTCCAGACTTGTGGTTTTCCAGAATATACAATCTAATGACGCGTGTCCCACCTAATCGACACTCCATATTTACTCTAGCTCTGAGGACTTCAGGATCTCTTTGACTCAACTCCACATGATTCCTCTGAAGTGCTAGTTCTTCATACCTCTTCTAATCTTATGCCAAATTTCCTTCTCAACTGATGGTTGATATAAACTCCACTCTTCGGAGATTCAGAGGATTTAATCACTCCTTGCCTCTATTTCCTTTGAAATGATAACCTTTCAAACTTTTGGATCCACTGACACGTGTCTCGGCTGATGGATGGTACAAATTTTCTTCGGGTCCCCATGAATTTGGGAACCTTGTCTCCTCTGTGGCACTGTATGGAAAATCTCTAAAATTCCAGACTATGAAAAATTCTCAAGGTTAAACCCATGGAAACTCACCTAGATCCAATGGTTGTTGTTGCTCGCACCCATTTCTAATGACCGAGATCTGTTCTCCTCTTGCGTGCTCCTCCTTCATTCTAGACTCTGATTTGATGGTCCATATTTAGTCCGACAGTTGATCCAACAACAATTGTGGCTTTCTCCTTTGTCTTGGCTATGCTTTCCTTCTGATGAAGGGTTTTATTAATTTTTAGAAGGCTTAACCTTCAATTCTTCTTCTGCAGGGATGTCTCCTTGGCCTCTTCTCATGCTACACCACCCGATCTTGGAATTTGAAACAAGTTCACCTGTAGCTCCTTAATATTTTCAACAGTATAGAACTTGGACTCTTCTCTCCTTCTGCACTCCTTCTAGGGTCTTTCGTGTACTTTCTCTATCTCTCCTTATCTATGGAGTTTCTTTGAATTCAAAGGGGTCTCAGCCCTTTGAATATTTATCAATTTCTTATGCCCTCCTGGCACCTTGTGCTCATCCTCCTAATATATCCCAATACATTAGATGAAATGTTGACTTTGTGCACTCAACTGCACTTACCTCCTTCTTGATCTTGTAATTTCTCAAACCTCAAAGGGTTTCAGTCCCTTTGTTCCTTCAATACAACTTTATGCTCTCATGGTAGCTTGATGTTCTTCCTCCTGAGATTCCTCAACACTTCGATATTGTGTTGGTGTTGTGCACTCCTTGCACTCTTCTCCCGAGCTTTTCCAACTTGAATGGTCTTAGGCTCTTATGCACATATGCGCTAATTCCCTAGTCTAAGACTTAGACTGGTTTCTCCTCCTGCACTCCTTGCAGAGACTCTATGTAAAATCTCACTATCTCTCATGAGCTTATACTTGCTCAAACTTCTAAGGGTCTTGGCCCTTTTGTTCTCTCCAAATGATCTCTTGTGGCCTCCTGGCACTTCTTCGCTTGTTCTCCTAAGCTATACCAACACTATAGTAGTGGGTTGGCTTTGTTCACTCCTTGCATGACTTCACCTCCTAAAACCTGAACTCTTAAAAGTTCACTTGCGCTCTCTGTGGAGAATTGCACTGCTCCTTCTGAGCTTTATCTTTTGGTGTGCCCTCTTGGAAAACTTCTCACATAACTCAAAACAGGTTTCTTGTGCACTCCTTACGCCTTCTCAATGCACTTCTTGCAGATCCCTCAGAGTATTCAATAACTCTGGTATGTCTTCTTCAGAGTGTTCAACAAATTTGATGTGCACACCTTGCACAGTCGTCCCTTCTGAGGTTAATGAATTTCTCTAGTGTGCCCACCTGGAAGACTCTTCTTTGAACTTGAGGTAGAGTTCAAAACAGACTCCTATGTTGGCTTCACAAAGTTTTGAATACTCTGGTGTGAACTCCTTGCACAAGCCTAAGAGCCCAAAAATACCCATAAATCTATCTAATTCCTCCAAAGGGAACAAATATGCATCTTTTTATCGCACAATTTGTACTTTCCCAAAAATCCCAAGGCAAGTGGGTACATAATTGTCATAACTGAGAATAACCTATCATTGTCACCTTAATATGAGATCCCTTTCTATTTAGGAGTATGTTTAAGCTACCCCAGGGGAGAGGTCCCCGATGACCTGGATGAGAAGGCTAAGGAAAATAGTCACAAGGAAACCCTTTCCCTCTCACAAATCACTCTAATCATAGGTTTCTTTTATGTCTTAAGGATGAAGCAAATGAAAAGTATTTTGTACCTACCCAGAACAAGACAACAAGGAAAACGTGGCACTTTCCAGGTACCAGATGATTGATAGTAATTCATAAGACAATAAACCTTCATAAAATAATATAGCTGATTATAAATTTGTAGCTATGCATAAATTTATAATAAAAAATAATATCTTACAACAGCCACAAGATTCAAGCCTTGAAATTTCTTGAAAAGGACAATAAAAAGTGACTTTAACTAGGAAAATTGATAGTAAATTATCACAAGCAAAATTGGCAATGATAGGCTAGATTTTAATGGAACTTTTGCATAGATTTTGCTGCAGTTAGATGGTTTCATCTATATTTTGTAACAGAAGCAAGTTTAAATGGTCAAAAGTGCAAGAAAACCATACACAAACTAGCACTTACCTAGTATATTCACTAGCAATTATCACAATTAGATTTTGATTGGTTCTAGTATGAGTTATGTAGGTAACTGTGCCAAATTAATGCAATTTTATATGGATGTAGCAATGTTTTACTACAACAAAAAGTTATCTTAGTAATTAGTCTAATATAGGGTTAGAAAAAGTTAGTAAAGGGTTTAAATATAATAGTTTAAGTGTTTGTTTGCTCAATCACCACTTGTAAGAGGTAGTCTAGTGCCTTTCTAGGGTTAATGGAGTCACTAATGGGAACATAAAACTCTTAAAGGACATGTAGAAAATGATAATAATATGTTAAGGGATGGAGAGGAAAAAAGAGGTGTTGGTATCCCAAGGCCTCAAAAATCCTTTTCCAAGAGAAAATTGCTAGAAAGTAACAAGGGAAATTTTCTATTTCCTTGAACAAAATGTAGTAAAATATGAAATTGGGAAAGGAAGTTAGGTTACTAGAGTGCTACAATGGTAGGTCTCTAGTATTTACTTCAAATTAGGTTCCTTTCAAGAGATTTTAACATATGAAATATTATAGGGGAAAAGATGATAACACATGTCATTCCCCTAGGGTTTCAAGCTAGAAATTTCATAATTTAGAGATGAAACAAGTAAAAAATAACCATATCCTTCATTCATAATAAAGAAATTCATAATAAATAAATTCATAATTTCTACTTACTTCACCAAGAATAATCTAGAAATCACCCTAGTTGAAGATCCTCCACAAGAAAATAGCCCAAAAGCACCAAAATTTGCCTCCTTTAAGAAGTGTGCATCACTAGTTTAAGACAATAACTCTTAAAGATGGCCTAATTCAGAACTCACACTTGTTTGAGTGAAAGATGATGAAAAATATAAGAGATTTTTCCCTTATCTATAAAATAATCATGAACTTTAATTACAATTTAGGTCAAAAAAGGTCGACATGGCTAGTTTACATCAAAATTCCAGTTTTACATAAAATTAACAGTAAAAACCTTAATTTTGTCTTTTATGGATGACATCATGCCCCTCCTAGGGTGATGTTAGGCCCCTTCTTGGAATGGTATGCCTCCAAAGTGAAACGTTAGGCCTCAAAAGCTGCCACATGTGCCAACCAAGTCGTCCTCATGCAAAAAACCTAACTAGATGATGTCAAGGCTCCATATGATGACGTCAGGGGCCTTCCATAGCCAACGTCATGGTAGGAAGGAAAGACCCCCCTAGGTCCAGGCCTACCAAATTGTCTCTGGTGCAACGTCCTCCCTTTTCTCCAGTGCAAGCCTCTAGTATCCCTTTGCCCCTGGTTGGGGTCACAACATCCATCTAGTGGTATTTTAGCCCCATGGAGGTCCAAACTAATCATCTCCCCATATGTACCTGTCTATTGGGCATGGTATTGCAGAAAAAAAAAAGTGCTCCCTCCATGGGCTCATAAGTCATARGGATCATAGCAATGTCAATCACATCTAATAATCAAGTTACCCAAACATATGCATCAAACCCCCCTTTACCTAGAAAAATGCTCAAAGACGTTATGTTATTTAACAAACCAGGTTTTGAGAGGGTATTAGAATGTCCTATTGGGATAATACTCCTTAGGTGTGGGGTTTTTCCAGGTGAATACCAATATAGGTCATGTAAATGCATGATATGGTGTAGGCGATATTTTGGAAAGGGGTGCAATGATAATAGGGAAATGTAGGTCTTACCTTTGGGTGCCTCTGTAGAGGGCAAGCTGCACCTCGTCATGGATGCCATTGTTTCCTAGCCCATTCAATGCCTTTTTACTCTTTGTCTTTTCTTTTTTTTTTTCTTTCAAGAAAATATTTGGAGGACATTGTCTTGGAATGGTGATGAGTGGTGACAATGTTACCCACAAGCATTTCATGGAAATGAGAAGGTTGGCTCGTGATGAGACCCCCTTTCTCCTAGCTATGCCACCAAGAGCCAATAACCTAGTTTGGTGACCAGATGAAAAGTATTTTCATACTGCTACATTCCCATGGACCTAATATGTTGGCTCATGATGAGACCTCCTATCCATGAACTAGGCCTTGAGTTTTATTTTATTTTACGGGCCCCCTTTTCTTGTTAAGAAGCCTTTTATTGTTTTCTAGGGAATCCTTGGGAGAAGCATATTAAGGTTTCATCTTGTCTTTTAAATTTTGCTAGCTACTTTTACCCTCTGGGCCTTTAGCCCCTTCTTCCCACAAGTCAAGGTACAACCCTTACTAGCTTGGAAAACCCAATGCTCGAACAAATGTAGGGGATATATGAGAGGGATAATGATGAAAAGTGGTAAGTATGGAAGGAATGGACGATGACCTTTCATATACCCACCCAGTGGAAACTCATCCCTAAGGGAGCCAACTTACTACGACACTTTGTCATCCCCCCTAGGTATGGACAAGTCAAAGGGAATAATTTCCAAACAAACGTCATGAAACAAAAGAGAATTAAATGCACATATTCAAATGTTTTGAGAATTAGAGTGACACATACCATGATACCCAGACTCATTACCTCATGGATAAATACCCANAGGTATGGACAAGTCAAAGGGAATAATTTCCAAACAAACGTCATGAAACAAAAGAGAATTAAATGCACATATTCAAATGTTTTGAGAATTAGAGTGACACATACCATGATACCCAGACTCATTACCTCATGGATAAATACCCACCGCTACTTCAAAACTAGGCCGATGGGATGGATTTTGTAGTTGTTGATAGATGGGAGGTGTTGAAGAAACGATGGGCCCTCTAGGATGAAGCTCAAGTCATATGGCTCTCGGTACTCCATTTATAGGACCTATGGGCATCGAGACATAATCTCCTTAGTTATCCCTAGGATATGGGATAACATCTAGCTCCAAATTGGGTACATGTGCTCATCGTAGAGAGCATGAGAACATTAACATCTCTAGCATGACCTGTGACCTACTAGATCTCAAAAGAATGATTAGTAATCTCTTGGGGTGGTGATATCATCCCTAGCTCATATATGATAAAATGAAATACAAGAAATAAATCATATATACGAATGGAAATACAATTACTCTATCATGATATGAAAATGGTATATACAACGAATGCAAATTCCTACCTACATACCTATACTTACTTGTGAAGTCAATTATTTTCGCCTTGATGGGATTTGAGGAGGTGTCCACAAAATGTTAATGAACGTCTTCTTCCTTCCAATGTGGATAGATAGTAGGAATTATTGAATGAATTGATTTCGACTCTAAAAGGTCCAAGATAAAACTTTGTGCATCCAATAATATTCTCAGGCTCCCCCATCTTTGTATCCCACTCTAAAACCAAATCTCCTTTCTTGTAGTCCCCTCCTTCAAAATCAACTTCTTCGTGTACTTCGGTGTATTGTGTCAAGCGAGGGGTGGGGTTATTTAATTAGTATGTCTTCTTGGTTTGTATTATTCAATGAATGTTCATCATCCCCTTTCCATTTGATGAATCCAACTCCTTTCCTTCGAAACCTTATCAAATTTCCATCTTCTTGTGTAGAAAAATATTCATCCCAGTCTTCAAAAAGGTCAGAGCCATCATCAGGATAATCACCCCAACTTGTATCTATTTCTTGCTCCAAAACAATGGGGCGGGGTCCTATCAAAGCATTATCCCTTATGTATGTTTCGTGCAAATGTAACAGCTTGTCACTACCTTGTGTAATGTGGTCCTTGTGATTGCTAGGAATATTTTGGTCACCCTTTCCCTTGGTGTATGTTATCTCATTAATATTGTCTTCTTATACCAAGGGATGAGTGGTCCAATATTTAAATAAGAATGGATCTATGGAGTTTTAATCACTGTGTCCATGATTATACCTTACAACGTGTTCCATTATCTTTGGCTTGTTATGCAAGGTGATGCAATCTAGGTCCCTGACAGGGATAGTTGCGTAGGACAAATCCATTTGTAGACTTCCTCCCAAAGTAGTATTCCATTCCCTAGATAATATCATTCCCCAAGTGTTAGGTATATCGACAACAACGATGTCCATTATGATGGGGAAATTAGGGTAGTCGGCAAGGTGTACTTGAATACCTTCCATCAATCCATAGACCTTGATCCCCCTTGACTTAAATCTATGAACTCCAGTATACAACCCTGTAACTTCCATACCCAATTGGTTCATAACTTTCAAACTCATCATATTGACATATGACTCAGAGTCAAACATACAATTGTGAATATATAGGGCACCTATTAGCAAGGACGTGAGAAAGGTTGTTTTCTCACTTTTCTCAAAAGGACTAGTTTGTAATAGTGTGGACGTTTCTTCAAACGATTTTTGGTCATCTGGGGTTTGTTTTGTCAAATAAGGGATTTCTAGAATTCCACAAATCCTTTTGACTTTTTGTAAGAGATAGGCCATATTGGTGCTCAAGTTGGTCCTATTGTTGCTAAGTTTTGGGAAATGTTGGGGTGGATCGCCAGGATACACCTGGGGCTCTTCAAGCTTTACCCTTGATTCCTTACTTGTTCGGCCCAAGCATTCAATCCTAGGATTCCTCATGTCTTTATTTTCTTGGTTTTGATTTGGCGTGAAGAAGGTAAATATAAAATCTACATAATTATATTTATCATGAGTAGCCTTTGGTTGATAACATTCAAAATGGGAGTATTTACATGATAAGGACCTAGGATCATCTTCTTGTCTCGCAACATTTTATAGGTTCAATGTGTTCATACAAATTTGTTCTTTTGGATCATCAGGTTTTATTGTCCGAGGAAGTCTCATAGAAAGAGGCTTTTGGGTTTGTTATGGTGACCTTTCTAACTGGGTGATTTCTTCATAGGTAGGTCCTTAGAGGGTTCATGTTGTTTTGAAAAAATTAAGGCATCTTTCATGTTTTATAAACCTGTGCTCCATTTCCTAGGGAAAGTATTATTTTCTTCCTCTAAAATATCTTTGAGTTCATGTTCTAGTCCTCCCATGCTTTCCTTATTCATCTCCCAAATTTCATCATTGTTAAAAAAATTGACCTGATGGATGGAGTTGTTGAACTTAATATTCTCTTCAATCTGGAAAGAAACATCTTGTGCTTCTTCTAGGATTGTAGGAAATTGGTTCTTGAGGGCAAATTGTAATATTCCTTCTAAGGAGTTTAGATAGTGTTGGATAATAATGCTCTCTTGGAAAAATTTGGGCTCAAATTTGCTAATGAGAGTGTTGAACCTATCATTGAATTCCCTAACATCTTCATCACTTTCTTGCAAATTTTGGGGTATTGAGAATAAATGGAGGCCATACTTTCTACCTTACCCCATCTCCTCATGAAATCTTGTTCCAAATATTCAGGTGTTTTGAGGCTTCCACTTGGGAGTGTGTTAATCCAATTCCTAGCATTCCCAGTGAGTGAGTTCAAGAAAAGTCTCATAAATGTGTCAGGATGTTCTTCCCCAGATTGATGGAATTCATAACCCTCACAAAATTTAGTCCAATGTGTGTTTCCATAAGATCCTACTTCTCCAGGGAATTTGGGTATCTAGGAGTCATCTTCTTCTGAGAGATCATGTAATCCCCATTGGATATAATCTAGCTACAAAGGGACAAAACATTCTTTGAGAGACCATTTAGGAGAAGCTACAGGGATGATAGGGATAAGAGGAAGATAGAGTGTATACTGACGTTCGCTATGAGTCGTCATTGGTGGTGTCACTGGACAATATTCAGGAGATTATCAAAAATGGTGATGGGATCACCCTCAGTGGAGTTTCCAGATAATCCTTCTAGGGATAATCAAAGAGAAAAGAGGGAATCACCCTCAGTGGAGTCATCATGTAAGCTTTATTAAGTAAAGGATTTTGGATAAAGGCTTACCAAAAAAGTGTCGTTCAAGGAAAATTGACTTGATGATCCCTGAAAGTGGCGCCAAAATGTTATTTCACAATATGTACTTGCCCCAAAATACCAAGGCAAGTGGGTACAGAATTGGCATAACTGGGAATAACCTATCACTGACACCTTAATAGGATATCCCTTTCTATTTATGAGTATGTTTAAGCTACCTCAGGGGAGACGTCCCTGGTGACCTGGGGGATTTGAAAAGGATAAGGAAAATAGTCACAAGGAAACCATTTCCCTCTCATATATCACTCTAATCAGAGTTTTCTTTTATTTCTTAAGGATGAAGCAAATGAAAAGTATTGTGTACCTTCCCAGAACAAGACAACAAGGAAAACGGAGCACTTTCCAAGTACTAGATGATTGTTAGTACTTCATAAGACAATAAACCTTCGTAAAATAAGCTAGATGATTATGAATTTTCATCTATGCATCAGTTTATAACAGAAATTAATATATTACAACAGCCATAAGATTCAAGCCTTGAAATTTCTTGAAAAAGACAACAAAAAGTGACTTTAACTAGGCAAATTGATGGTAAATTGTCACAAGCAAATGTGGCAATGATAGGCTAGATTTTAATGGCACTTTTGAAGATATTTTTCTGTAGTTAGATGGCTTTAGCTATCTTTTGTAACATCATCAATTTTAAATGGTAAAAAGTGAAAGAAAACCATACACAAACTAGCATACCTAGTTGATTCATTAGCAATTATCACAATTAGATTTTCATTGGTTCTAGTATGAGTTATGTAGGTAAATGTTCCAAATTAATGAAAGTTTATATTGATGTATCAATTTTTTGATACAATAGCAAGTTAGCTTAGGAATTAGTCTAATCTACGGTTAGAAAAAGTTAGTAAAGGGTTCAAAGATAAGAGTTTAAGTGTTTGTTTTCTCAATCACCACTTGTAAGAGGTAGTCTAGTGCCTTTATAGGGTTAATGGAGTCACTAATGGAAGCCACAAATTATTAAAGGGAATGTAGAAAATGATAATAATATGTTAAGGGATTGAGAGGAAAAAATAGGTGTTGGTCTCCCAAGGCCTCAAAAATCCTTTTCCAAGAGAAAATTGCTAGAAAGTAACAAGGGTTAGGCCTTAGCGATTTTCTCTTTCCTTGAACAAAATGTAATAAATTATGCAATTGGAAAAGGAAGTAAGGTTACTAGAGTGATACAATGGTAGGGCTCTAGTATTTACTTCGAATTAGGTTCCTTTCAAGATATTTTAACATATGTAAGATTATAGGGAAAAAGATGATAACACATGTCATTCCCCTAGGGTTTCAGGCTAGCAATTTCATAATCTTAGACATGAAACAAGTAAAAAATAACCATATAATTCATTCACAATAAAAAAATGCATAATTTCTACTTACTTCACCAAAAATAATCGACCAAATCACCCTAGTTGAAGATCCTCCACAAGAAAATAGCCCAAAAACACAAAACATTGCCCCCTTCAAGAAGTGTGCATCACTAGTTTCAGCCAATAACCCTTAACGAGGGTCGAATTTCATACCTCACACTTTTGTGAGTGAAAGATGATGAAAAATATAAGATTTTTTCCCTTATTTATACAATAATCATGACCTTTAATTACAATTTAGGTCAAAAAAGTCTGACATGGCCAATTTACATAAAAAATCCAGTTTAACTTAAAATTAACAATAAAAACCCTAATTGTGTCTTTTAGGGATGGCATCATGCGCCTCCTAGGGTGACGTTAGGCCCCTTCCTAGAACGCTAGGCCTCCAAAGTGAAATGTTAGGCCTCAAAAGGCCTCAGAAGATGCAACATGTGCTAACCAATCCGTCTTCATGCTAAAACCCTAACTGAATGACGTCAAGAATCCATATGATGACATCAAGGGCCTTCTAGGGCCAACATCATGGTGGGATGGAAAGACCCCCCTAGTTCTAGGCATGCCAAATTTTCTTTGGTGGAACACCCTCCCTTTTCTTTGGTGCAAGCCTCTGGTATCCTTCTGCCCCTAGATGGGGTCACAACATCCTTCTAGTGGGATTTTAGTCCCATGGAGGTTCAAACTAATCATCTCCCCATATGTACCTGCTCATCTGGCATGGTCTTGCAACAAAAACAAGTATGCCCTCCATGGTCTCAAAAGTCACAGGGATCATAGCAATGTCAATCACATCTAATAATCAAGTTTCCCAAACATGTGCATCAAATCCCCCTTTACCCAGAAAAATGCTCAAAGATGTTATGCTATTTAATAATCTAGGTTTGGAGAGGGTCTCAGTATGTCCTATTGGGATAATCCTCCTCAAGTGTGGGGTGTTTCTAGGTGAAGACCAATCTAGGTCATTTAAATGCATGAGATGGTGTAGGGGATGTTTGGGCAAGGGGTGCAATGATAACAGGGAAATGTAGGTCTTACCTGTGGGTGCCTGTGTAGAGAGTGAGCTACACCTTGGCATGGATGCCATTGTTTCATAGCCCATTCAATTCCTTTTTACTCTTTATCTTATTTATTTTTTCTTTCAAGATAATAGTTGGAGGATATTGTCCTAGTGTGGTGACCAGTGGTGACAGCGTTACCCACAAGCATTTCATGGAAATGAGAAGGTTGGATCATGATGAGAACCCCTTTATCCTAGCTATTCCACCAAGAGACACTACCCTAGTATGGTGACCATATGAATAGTAGTGTCATACCACTACATTCCCATGGACCTAATAGGTTGGCTCATGATGAGACCTCCTATCTACCAACTAGGCCTTGAGTTTTATTTTATTTTACGGGTCCCCTTTTCTTGTTGAGAATCCCTTTATTTCTTTCTCAAGAATCCCTAGGTGAATCATCTCAAGGTTTCATCTTGGATTTTAAAAATTTCCAGCTACTTTTACCCTCTGGGACTTTAGCCCCTTCTTCCCACAAGGCAAGGTACAACCCTTACTAGCTTGGAAAACTCAATGCCTGAACCAATTTAGGGGATACGTGAGAGGGATAATGATGAAAAGTGGTAAGTATGGAAGGAATGGACGATGAAATTTCGTATACCTACCAAGTGGCAACTCATCCCTAAGGGAACCAACTTACTAGGGAACTTTGTCACCCCCCCAGGTATGGACAAGTCAAAGTAAATAATTTCCAAGAAAACATCATGAAACAAAAGAGAATTCAATGCACATATTCAAATGTTCTTAGAATTAGAGTGACAAATACCATGATACCCAGACTCATTAACTCATGGAGAAAGACCCGGCACTACTTCAGAACTAGGTCGATGGGATGGATGTTGTTGTTGCTGATAGATGGGAGGCACTAAAGAAAATATGGTCCCTCCAGGGCCAATCTCAATTCATATGGCTCTCAGTACTCCATGTCTAGGACATGTGGTCCTCAAGACATAATCTCCTTAGTTATCCCTAGGATAGGGGATAACACATCTAACAACATACATAAATAAACATAGAAAACATTCAAAAAATGAGCATTCATCACACATAAAAACACAAACACCTCATATGCAAGAAAAACGTATTTTGTATTAATTCTAAATTATTTCTACAATGTTTACAAGGTTGGACTACAAATGAGTCTAATCTCTTCTCTTCTCCTCGCTTGATCTCTCTACAACTCGCTCATCAACAACTAACTCCTCTAATGAATTTTGATACAAGATATGTTTTGACAAAAGAGGG
This sequence comes from Picea sitchensis, assembly GCA_010110895.2. NCBI lineage: Eukaryota > Viridiplantae > Streptophyta > Pinopsida > Pinales > Pinaceae > Picea > Picea sitchensis. Next base: position 149,379 of record SNQJ01S0046309.1, read on the forward strand.
GATCCTCGAGCCTTCCCTCCATCTACCTAGTCGCATCGAATTACATTTAATTACATTCAATGGACATCTAGTTTGAATCAAAACTAAGCCTATCTACCTACCATCCATTAAAGGCGACTTCACATGGAGCCTGTACAAAGGCACATGGCTCACTTATTTGATCCTTACAACATTTAATTCCCATTTAATTACATCAAAAATTTTAAATTTGGGTTCAAAATGAGAGTATTGGCGCCTCTCTTCCCATGGAACTCGTTCCTCCTTATGCACTGAGGCATTGTCTTTTTTATGCATTGGTGCATTTTTTGAGGTGTTGAGATGATCCTGCATCAAATATGAGATAAAGTCAACATACCATTTCAATTGTGCTAAATTTTATATTGCAAATCCCAAGAATACCAATACCAATAACATACCAATACCATACCAATACCATACTAATACCATACCAATACCAATACAAATACCAATACCATACCATTGCATACCAATAACAATACCAATACCAATACCAATACCATACCAATACCATACTATTGCATACCAATACCAATACCAATACCATTGCATGGAAATGGTATGCATTGGCAATGATATGCATACCAATACCATACTATACCATACCAATAACAATACCATACCATACTGTACCAATACCATACCAATACCAATACCAATACCATACTAATATCAATACCATACTATACCATACCAATACCAATACCAATACAAATACCAATACCTTACCAATACCAATACCATACCATGTCATACCAATACCAATACCAATACCATACCAATACCATAACATTGCATATTAATACCAATACCATTGCATGGAAATGGTATGCATTGTAAATGATATGCATACCATTACCACACAATACCAATACCAATACCAAAACCAATAACAATATGCATTTCCAGTACCCTTATGTCTTTCCAATACCAATACCAATACCATTGCATACCAAAACAACCAATACCATTGCATACCAATACCAATACCAATACTAGTACCATACCATACCAATACCAATACCAATACCATACAAATACCATACCAATACCATACTAATACAATACCATACGATACCATACCAATAACATACCAATACCATACCAATACCATACCATTGCATGACAATGGTATGCATTGGCAATGATATGCATACCAATACTATAACAATACCAATACCAATAACATACCATACCAATACCAATACCAATACCATACCATACCATACCAATACCAATACCAATACCAATACCATACCAATACCAATACTATACCATACCAATACCAATATGCATTTCCAATACCAATACCAATACCAATACCAATATGCATTATCAATATCAATACCAATACCAATATGCATTGGCAATACCTTTATGCCTTGCCAATACCATACCAACATCAATACCAATACCATACCATTGCATGGCAATGGTATGTGTTATCACTCCAAAATTCACCCTAGACTGTAATCAGGTGAGCTTGGTAGCATCAAAATTTTATGAAAAGAAAGTTGATTTTGAAAATATGAGAGAGGTAGGGCTGAAGCTATCTGCTTGACTTTGACAAATCATATGAATCTATCCTTGCAAAATCATCTTCCATATGCAGCAAAACAAATCATTCAAAAGCAATGTTTAGCCCTTCAAGGCTTTCATGTGGAATATTTTTATGAGAAAACATAGAACTGCAAACAGAGAGACATGAAAATCCTTTTCAAGCATACTATTTATACAGTAGAAGAAGAATCATAATCTAAAGATCCTTTTCATAAGAGATTTAGCAACACTCAAGGTAGAAGATCTCAAAGGATCCTCCTAAGCAATCCTCTCACGCTTGTTGTTGAAGAAGAATAAAGTTTAAGAGTCAAAACAAAGAAAAACACAGCTAAACATCACTCTCTTCTGCAAATGAATTCTTAACGCAGGAAATGATAAGATAGGTTGTCTTCAAATTAATTTTGTCAAAGTACAAAAACAGATCGGGAGCCTCAGCTCAACCATTCCCTCCTTTCTCCTTGCTTTTTTAACATTTGGAACATGGATTTATAATAAAAAGGAAAGGCAATAGCTGGAGGTGCATGATGGCCCTTCCTCACATCGTATTCTCCAATAACAACTATCAATCGAACACCTATGCTAACAATTATTAACAAAGGGCTACAAAAAAGGAGTTGTGTAGGTAACCAATTCAACATGATTTAAATGATGTGGTCTCCCTTTGATCTTTATTGATGCACCTCCTCTTGCATGCCAAGTGTGTTGTAGAGGTGGTAAGTTGTTATCATGTTGCCAGCTACTATATCATCCATTCTCCACATCATCTTCCACCTAAAATAGTAGTGAATTAAAACTCCTTGATCCCAGGTGCCAATAGGTAGCGCCACTCTGGTGTATCTCTATGTAGAATTCAGCCTCTGTCAAATATTAGGTAGCGCCTTCTAGAAAATTAGGTAGCGCGTTGTTGTTACAGTGCCCAGGAGATTGGGTAGAACCCATGGAATCCACAGTGCCCAGGATATTGGGTAGAGCCCAGGAGATTTGGTAGCGCCTGTGGAATTTGTAGTGCCCAAGAGATTGGGTAGTGCCCAATATATTTGGAAACGCCCATGGAATTCGCAACACCCAGGAGAGTTGGCAGCGCCCAATAAATTTGGCAGTGCACTCCCCTCTTCACATACATGCCTTAGCTTTGGATGTCGACTTAGTTTTTTGCCTCATATTTTGACATGTGAACATCACTCAATAGTTGACAGATCGATAAGCTTGATTTTAGCAAATGAACTCGGCTTTGAGTTTGGGCCTTGTGTGTTGAGATGTAGGTTTATTGTGTGGCTAGTGTAAGAAATGAGCATGTGGCTTAGGTTTTATAAAACTCTATGCTTAGACAATATGCAATAATTCTAAGAAATATTTAGTTTAGGCATAACTTAGGCATAGGGCATTAAAAAGCATTTACCTCATATCTTCAGTAATGTGAGATTTTTCAAATATAAAATATATTTGAAGATACAAAGCATAGAATAGGGGTTTCTCAATTTGTTGCATTTGTGTATTGTAGGTAAAAAATACAAAGGCCATAGGTTTTTGGAGAAAAAGATTTATGAATTAAGACTCTTCCTGACTCAATGAGGAAATTGGAGTTTATGAGTTGGGGCAAATGAGAAAAAATATTTCAACATTTTAGCACAAGGATGCTAAAGACATGTAAAATTTCCATAAAAATTGAGTGCTAACATTTGCCTCCAACTGAGATGGAGACCTCCCTGTGAGGTTTCCAAGAATCTAGTAGTTCCAGTCGCCTTTACCATTGGGCTATGGAGTCATCTTCCCTATGCAACTGATCTCTGCAAACCTGTAGCCTGCTTCTAGCCTTCTCTACTTATTCATCAACCAATAACTATAAAATTCTACTTGCTCATAAAGAGAGCTTATTTTCTTATCTAATCCTACTCTAACCATTGTACTACTTCTTAATCAAGTGAACTCATGCTTCCAATGAAACCATACAAGCATCATATTTTCTAGTGAAATCCTTGATACGACAATGATGAATGCAGGAACCCATAGATTACTAATATGCAATTCAAAAGAACAGAACAACCAACCTTCATTTGGAAAAAGTGTTCTGATATCTAAGTTTCTCAAAGATCCAAGATAATCATCAAACAGATCAATAAAACTCAAAAGGAATACCTTTTCCTACTATTTTATTTGAACATCATAAGATTTCTGCATATCCTCATGTTGATCATGGTTGCCACATACAACTGCCTGCAAATATGAACATAGTTACAAACTAACTTCACTGTTGATGATAGATTGTTTGGTGTTGTTTGCAGATCCAGGCTCAAATATAGGTGCATGCGGGCTCATTGATTTGTAGATATAATTGTTGAATGTCTTGAGCAGTGTCCTGATAGTTGATTTCTTCTCAATATTGTTCTCCATCATAATCAAATTCATAACTGTCATAACTCGGTTGGATGCTCTTGAAATCAACAAAATGGATCTGCTCTTCTTCATCAGAGTATTCATCAAATATAGGTGAGCCCAATGCTCCTTGGTATTGCATATAAAAATGAAAAATCCCTCGATCTCTCTCTTCAATCTCAGGTGAAAATATATCATGGGAAACCTCTTGCAGGAAAAGAGAAATATCCTCTTCTACAATTGGTTCTTCTTTCGAATTGGAGACATTAGATGCATAAGGTATATGATATAATGCAACTGAATTCATGCAATCATTAGTACAATCATGAATGATATCTGGAATATATTCTTCTCGGGAATAAGAAAGAGAAAGAGGTTCATTCATATCTTCATTTGGACACTGAATAAAATTGTTTTCATATTTATATTCAGTGAAGCAATCTAACAAATCTTGAGCACATTCTACATATCCCTCACAACAGTTATGACAAATACTTTCAGAGGGAAAAAACCTTTTGCAATGTTCATTGAATACTCTGTGGAAATCCTTCAAGGATGAAATGTTGGAAGGGGGTAATGAGAAATACCATTTAAATGCATCACCATCCAATGAATACATGAGCATTTTCATCAATATATCTTCATGATGGATGTCAAGCTACTGCATCAAATTATGAAATTCATGAACATGCTCAACAGGGATGTCATCCTTACCTTCATAAAATCTGGGCAACAGATCTTTCCATTCATCAATAAGAGGCACATGATGTGGATAATCCTCTATAGCTGAGAAATTGAGTGGGTCAAACCTCCTGTCCAGGGTAAACTTCATAGCCATTTAATTGGTCTCATTCCAGTGGAGTCACCAACAGATCAATGGAGTCTCCATGGTGAATGTGCAGTCTTGAAGGTGCCCAACTTCAGTCACCATCTAAAGTTGGAGTTGTGCAATGTCGTTCTTCTTAGGGATCTTTTCAATCTGCTCAAATCCGTCCCTAGCAACGGTGCCATTTATGTTAGCACTAGGAGTCACCTTCTGATTGCATAGAAGGTAAGCCCAGTACCCATCAGGTTATATGTGAATGTATGTGTGTTTTTTTTTAAACGGTCGGATGGAAAAGACTCGAAATGATAATATCCTAACTCTAAAACAGGGGTAACATGTACCAACAAATAAGGTTTTGAATAACTTCAACCAGTAGTTTGAGAGTAAATGGGATAAAGGGAAGACTTGAATGAGAGAAGTGTAATGGCTACTGCAAACATCAGGTCTACAAGAGCCTAAGGAAGAAAGTTTCTTAATACAAGATCTTCTTGAAATTAGGAACTAAGAAGCTAAATAAACACCATGCTAATACAATGATCAAACATACATCATAACATTACCACAGTTATCCATGTGAAGCATCAACAACATGAACATTTAGCATTAGAAGCATATAGGCTAAAATAGAAGTTGATTTCTATTAGTCAAAAAGTATTAAGTCCAATACACAACTAGATCACAATCACTTCAAAAAATATTACAGTTTAGGGAGCCTTGCTCAACCATCCGAACCCACTAAAGCAATAGATCTATCTATTTATAACAAGAAAGGGAGGCAACAGCTGGAGGTACGAGCTGGCCTCTTTCCCTTGAAAATATCTAGACATTTATTTGTTCTAACAACTCAGATAACAACCTATGTTGTAAAATAGGAAAATGTTGGTGACTAATCTAATCATGCTTCTAACTAATTTGATCCCCTTTTGCTACTCAAATCCTATTTTTCCATGTGTCCCTTTGGAGCCTGTAGTTGTCCTCAGAATGCCAAATGCTACTTCTGTCGCTTTCTCCATCATTAACTTGTCCAAAGATGTTGGCCTAGTCTTCCTAGATCCCTGGTGTTTGCTGGTAAACTTCCTTGCGTAGCAACTCTCGGTAGTGCACCCTAAAATGTAACAAGGAGAGAAGATAGCACCTGTAGGTAGTGCCTCTATGCTGTGTATGTGTGTAAACTGGATCCCTGTCAAATATTATGAAATGCCTATAGGTAGCGCCATTGTGTTGCACCCATATACCAATTCTTCGCTCTGTGTAATATTACGCAGCACTTTATGTAGCGCCACTGTGTGCAGCTTCTATTCTCTGTAAGATATTATGCAGTGCCTATACATAGCGCTACTTATGTTGCATTTGCATACAACTTTGGGTATCATTGCCAAAATTCAACGTCTTTGAATCTAGGACATGTGCAGAGTAGTTTGTGTCCTTCCAATTATGAAAGATGCCTTGACTATACCATATATAATGCCATTTACTACTGATTGAATCTAGCACTTTAGCAAAAACGCAAAATCCATATAGTTAAATGCCTAGGATCCGGTATATATGGAAAACATATTATCTGCATAACAGTTAACCCTCCCGAAAGGAACAATTCCCAAAAATGGAGCTTACCCCTTACCAACTATTTTTTCATCTTAACACTTAGCCTCACACTCTTTCTAGTAGAAAGAGTCTCTTCAATTGGCTCAGTAGATTTCTCCTTCCTAGCATTGGTAGGCTTCTTCAGTGTAGCTGAGATTTCCTTAGCTGTTGGTTTATCATTTTCAATGGCGTCTTCTACCAACACCTGTAAATTTCTTTGAGATGCCTCATCTTGCAAGTGTCTCAGCTCTACCTTTATCTTCCTATTCTAAGACTGAAAGCCTATGTTCAGTCTATAAAGATTCTTCAACTGTTTACGAAGAGGCAGAGCCTTTCTTGCTACGAACCTTTCCAAGTCCAGGGTATGGTTGTATCCAATCATGAGCTCATTCATCTGATCCAAGTGGACCTTGTATTTTTCTTTGAGACGAGCTATTTCTCTCCTTGCATCCCTAAGTTGCTTGATAAGTATTTTGTAGGTCTGGCTGTCATGAGGGACAGTGGCATGCTCAGTCTTAATGGGCTTCTCCTCAGACTCTGCTTCCTCCTGCATGAGAAGTGTCTTGTCTATCTCATCAGGTTCCTTGTTGACTCTACCTTTATTCTTCCTTCTCTGCATAGGGGTTTCATCCTTTCTTACCATAGGCTTCTCAATGCTTTTCCCAAAGGTTTCATCTTTTGTTTGCAAGGGTATTTTAGAACCTTTATCCTTTCCCTTTTGTATAGGGGTTTCCTTCTTGTCTTTAGTAGACTGCAAACTATCTTTTCTCCTCTTCCTCTGAGTAAGGGTTTCATATTTCTACCCAATAGGCCTTTTAATGCTTTTTTATTTCTTCTTTGAAATAGTGGCTTTTGTCAAAGGATGCTCTTGAAAAACCTCCTTATGGATTGATGACCTAGTGAAAGGTCTATTACCCTTGATTTCAACTACTGGAAGAGGAGAGGGAAAGAGAAGCTTCTTCCCCTTTTTAGATGTCACCTTGGTAGAAGAAGTCACTTATTCTAACCCTGGTGGAGGTGGTGATGAGAAATCTCTATGTGGAGAAGGACAAACTTCATCCTCAGCTTCCCTGACTTGCTTGTTGATCTATGAAATAGGGGCTCTACCCTTTCTCTTCTTGTTGATCCCTGCTTTAGTAGTGGTGAGTGATGAAGGACCTGTGGTCTGTGATTGGGGAGTAGGTGTTGGGTCCAGATTTAAGTGAGAAGTAACCACAAAATTCTCCCATGAGATCTCTTTCTTTCCCAACTCTTCAGAGACTAACATTCTGGTCAATCCAGAGTGAAAAAGGCTAGAATCTACATCCTTAGATTTGGCTTGCAACCTATCTGAAATTTTACCTATACTTATCAACAGGTAATAAGGAACATTCATATTAACTTTACCAGTAAAATGTATCAACAACCTTACATGGTAATGGTACAAGGTGTTAAATCTCCCTTCACAAATAAAATATCTCTGTATGATTTTCAACATTCTGTCAAATTAATTGATCAACTGATTCCTTGGCATACTATGAGATAAATCATTGATTTGATATTCAAGTTTGAAGAGTTCTTTAACAAAGGGTGAACACAAAACCATGGCCTTGAACCAATTGTCACCTGAAATGGGAATTCCTGTTGCAGCTGAGATGGAGGTTTCAGTTACCTCAAATTCCAAATCCCAAACTCTGGTTTTATTGCTATCAAAATTTAATGCAAATTGTTTTTCTACTTCTGGATGGCCTCTCTGCATGTTCTAGAAAAAAGAGAGGCATCCTTCTCTTTGAAACATCTCCCTTGCCATGGGCTTTATGTCAAAAAGGTGCATGTTCACAGTTTTTGTCCTAACTATCTTGCCACCACATGCTTTCTTCGATTAAGGGGTCTCCATGACTCAAAATGAGGTTCCTTAAGAGGCTTAAGGGATGTTGATGACCAAAACATTTCAATTCAGGTATCAAATGCACAAGGATGGCCCTTTAAAACTGACAGTGTTTAGAAAGCCGAGCTTGACTATGGAGAATAGACTTTTAGACATGCACAGGATCTTTAGAGAATTATACTATGAAGGGGTGATCTGAAATGTCTCTTTGTATAGGATGAAAGGGGAGCATGAAAAACAATGAGGGTTTGAGAAACGCCTCTGGGTAGCGCAACGCATAGGCAGAGGATAGGCTATTACAGACCTGTGACTTCAAAGGCTAAATTAATCAACGGTAATTAGACCATGGACTTGGGCGAGGATGTTTACAGGAATGAAAATATGGCTCCTCTACTACCCTACAAGCTCAACAAATTGAAAACTCGAGCACAAATTTCCTGTGAAAATAAATATGCAAAGGAGGTTGCACAGGATACATGTAAAGTCGACACCTGTTGAGATCCTCAGCATGATCTTAGGAGGAAATTGAGGAAACTTTGGCCCTAAAATCTCTCACAACATTGGATTTAGTTGACATGTGGTCGCCTGATCAGAACTGGCAAATTTACGTAGCGCAGCACTGTTGAACTTTTTCAAAATTTAAAAACCGTTACCAAGGATCATAAATGCAAGATATTTGAAGGATCTTAACTGAATTATGGCACTGAAAACAAGGGACATGATCTCAATCATGGAAATCATGAATTGGAGTGGATGGATAATAAACATGACAGGCGCTACAAAACTTCCTAATGAGTAGGAAACACTTCCAAATCAAAAAATGATTAGACAGGTAAGAAGGTACAATGAGTCATGCTTACTGGGTCATGAGTGAAGATGAAGGGGTGTCATATCAACTTTGCAATGGGAGGGATCGATTTAAGGATAAGTCATGAAGGGAACCAAAAGATTCATGAGCCTAAGAGGTTCTAGAACTACAAACCAAATTGAGGACCAACAAGGACTATGATTCAAAACTCTTAATCTTCTAAGGTGAACTTAACATCAAACTTTAGGAGGATGAGACTCAAAAATTTAAATCTAAGGTTTTTCTTTAAATAATATTAATCAAACTAAAGACCCAAGGAAATATAGTGTGATAACAGTATGCATTGGCAGTGATATGCATACCAATACCATACCAATTCCAATACCAATGCCATACCAATATCAATACCATACTATACCATACCAATACCAATACTAATACCAATACCATACCATACCATACCATACCAATACCATACCAATACCAATACCAATACCAATACCAATACCATACTAATATCAATACCATACTATACCATACCAATACCAATACCAATACCATACCATACCAATTCCAATACCAATGCCATACCAATATCAATACCATACTATACCATACCAATACCAATACTAATACCAATACCATACCATACCATACCATACCAATACCATACCAATACCAATACCAATACCAATACCAATACCATACTAATATCAATACCATACTATACCATACCAATACCAATACCAATACCATACCATACCAATTCCAATACCAATGCCATACCAATATCAATACCATACTATACCATACCAATACCAATACTAATACCAATACCATACCATACCATACCATACCAATACCATACCAATACCAATACCAATACCAATACCAATACCATACTAATATCAATACCATACTATACCATACCAATACCAATACCAATACCATACCATACCAATTCCAATACCAATGCCATACCAATATCAATACCATACTATACCATACCAATACCAATACTAATACCAATACCATACCATACCATACCATACCAATACCATACCAATACCAATACCAATACCAATACCAATACCATACTAATATCAATACCATACTATACCATACCAATACCAATACCAATACCATACCATACCAATTCCAATACCAATGCCATACCAATATCAATACCATACTATACCATACCAATACCAATACTAATACCAATACCATACCATACCATACCATACCAATACCATACCAATACCAATACCAATACCAATACCAATACCATACTAATATCAATACCATACTATACCATACCAATACCAATACCAATACCATACCATACCATACCAATACCAATACCAATACCAATACCAATACCATACCATACCATGCCATAGCAATAGCAATACCAATCCCATACCATACCAATACCAATACCATACCATTGCATACCATTGCATGGAAATGGTATGCATTGACAATGATATGCATACCGATACCATACCAATACCAATACCAATACCAATACCATTGCATACCAATGCCATTGCATGGAAATGATATGCATACCAATACCAATACCACTACCATACCATACCAATACCAATACCATACCAATAATATACCATATCAATACCATACCAATACCAATACCATACCATATCAATACCATACCAATACCATACCATATCAATACCATACCAATACCAATACCATACCAATAATATACCATATCAATACCATGCCAATACCAATATGCATTTCCAATACCAATACCAATATGCATTTTCAATACCCTTATCCATTGTCAATACCAATACCAATACCATTGACAATACTATTGCATACCAATACCAATACCATTACATACCAATACCAATAGCAATACCATACAATACCATACCAATACCATACCAATATCAATGCCATACCATACCATGTCATACCATGCCATACCAATACCATTACCAATAACAATACCATACCAATAACAATAGCATACCAATACCAATACCATACCATACCAATACCATTCTGGATTAATAACAATATCATTGCATGGAAATGGCATGCATTGTCAATGATATGCATATTGTTATCGCACAATATATACTTTCCCAAAGCCTTAAGGAAAGTAGGCCTAGATTGGCGTAACACAGAAGTAGCCATGTCACTGTCACCCCAAAAGGGTGCCTCTTTCTATTTAGGAGGAGAAAATACTCACTCCAAGGGAGACATTCCAGGACCTAGTTGGTTGATGAAGGGGAAAAGAAAAGACAATACCACCCCTCTCTCTAGGTCATTAAAAAGAGTAAAGTCACTAGTTTTATTGTGTTGAAGGGTCAAAGGGGAGTAAGGTGAATTTGTACCTGCCCTTTACCAATGAAACAACAAATGTTATAACAATAATCAATGATATCAATGCTTGAAAAAATAGTGACTTTATGATTAAAAATATGCTACTAGACAAGTTTATACATAGAAGAAAAGATCAATATGTAGAAACTACACTATATCCAAAAAATCTAATTTGTTTGGACACATATAATGAGATATTAAATATTTCACATTGATAATACTTTTTCCACTTGCAAAGTCTAAATAGATTCGAATCAAGTAATGTCTTTCAAAGGGTTGTATAAACACTTATAACAACAAAAAATTGGTAGTGATGACACCAGTAAACTACTCCATAAAAGGTACTTCTTAAAGGAAATAACATATGCAATTTCGGCATCAAATGATGGTAACTTACCTAGTACAATTTTTTGGGTAGTTCTCTTGTTAATGTAGGTTGTTAGGGCTATAAAAAGTGACTATAAAAGTAATGATAACAACAACAACAACTTCAGAAATGCACTTACAATAACAACAATAAGTAGTTCAAGGCCTTAAGGTGACACTGCCTAGGCTTGTTGACATTACGAGTTAGTCTAGTTAGTTGGTAGGGTTGTTAGGGCTGAAAAACAAGGGTTGTAGAAGCAAGGATGTTTAAGAGTTAGTAGTCTAGGGTAGTGTTGAGCACTCAACACACCCTAAAAACCCTACCTCAAATTTTTACTTTTTGGGTACCACTTGATCTTTGCATTGTCTGAATTTGACCTTAGTATGGAAATGTTTCCCGTGCTTATCACTTTGTTTTCATTTTAGTTTTTAAAGTTTGCTTAAATAGGTGAGAAATATATAACTTAAAGAACTAAAGAATTGACAGCTAAAACTTTTCCCAATGCGCTCACGAAATTGGCGTCGGAAAGAATTATAGGAGGAAGAAAATCACTCGGGAACACTGCAGTCGTCGACCACTAATCCTCATCGGAGTCGGTGAACAGATGTTTTATTTCACAAACGAACTTCACCAAGTATATCTTCGATGACCGATTCTTTCGACATCAATGAAAGGTTAAAATAATAAGCATTGAAAAAAATGAAATAATAATCTTCGATCACCGACTTCCGAAACTTTTTCGGTATCGTTAGATTCGAAGGACGATAACCCACAAAGAAACTGTGTGCTAGTTTTATTCCCGAAGGACGATCTCCAATACTCACTTGGAATCGACAGCCGCAATGTTAAGCTCAATTTAGTGCGTTTGACTTAAACAAAGTCCTGAGTCTGGCCATTACCCACGAACTGATTTCCAGGTTTTATTTAATGAGTCCCGAATTAGTGATGCCATGTCAGAATCAATCGGCGTCGGGAATTTTTGTTAGGAAAATATCAACCAAAATACAAAGAAACTCAGAGCTATGCTAATTATAAAAGAAAGGCTAATTTACAAGAAGCTGAGACAGGAACATAGTAGTTTTTTTTACGCACAAAGAGGGACACGATGCATTCAATTGCTATGACTAGAATCCTTTCAACAAATTTTTGAAGTTTTATATATTAAGATTCCTGTCGGGTTCAGGTTACATACAGTAAACACTACCAACACATTTTCCCCAACTAACCCGGTCACATTGAGAACATGAAAATTTTCACAACAAATAGGGAAATTTATCAAAAATTATGCGTCACATCTGAGAAAACAAAACAGTGTCCACCATTCATGTCTCTTCTGTACGTCAATTTTCTCCTGGAATGATCCACACTCCTTGTTTTTTTTTCATGTTCTATTCTTCCGATACCCTTTGAGCTTGACGTAGCTTCACGATCATATTTTGTTCTTCCCGAATTTTTCTTTTAAGCCAGGTTACATTACCTTCATGACCTTGCGGTGCTGACACCTCAGGGTTCTTTTCCACCAACTGTCATCGTAACTCTCTATTCTCATAGTAAAGTTTAGCTATGGCAAGTTGTGCCTATTCGAGCTGCTGGTTAGGATCTCGAACTTTAGAACCCCAGGTTTCCATCCTTTGTGTTCTTCTCCCACTTCCCCGACTTGCGGTTTCGACCAGTTCAAGCCAAATAGCGCACATTAAGGACTCTTTAGGAGATGATCGTGTACATGATTTGACCAGGCTTTGGTGTTCCCCATATTCCTGGTTTTTCTGAGGCCTCCCTCTCCTCCATGGTATCTACTATGGAGGGAGCGTGTCCTCCAACCTTCGTCCTTTTGGTGTACTTTCTTCCACTTCAGTATCCGCACGGAGAGACACTATAGCTTTCGTACGAAGGTTAGAGTTTTCCTTTGGAACCTCCAGAATACTCACGGCTAATAAGAATGAGTCCCAGGTGGTTTGGGGCTCATGCTTGGTGCTCCGATTTCCCTACAAACCCCACCTCGCATTTTGAGAAGATCCCATAGCGCGAATTGCTTAGGCGTCTGTGACTGGAAAAAATACCAAAACACAGAGATTGATCGAATTAAGCTTGCAAAATGAATCTCCACTGATGCATAAGCTCAACAAAATGAATATAACTCTTACATAACAATATAATTTATAAAGTACCAGGGAAGCAAGTCGAAATGTGCCAGGGGACACTGAATGCCTTGCTACAGGACATTTCAAAGAACTATTGTGCCACATCTACGTGATGGGTATGACCTAGGGCATGCAAGATGTAGCTGATAGGATTTACAAAGGATGTGTGGTATGATCATCTCAAATCTTTTCAATCCCCCCAGCCTCCATAATGAGCCGATGATGGTCGATGCACTTGTTGATGCGACTCCTATGAGAGAAATCTGCCTCGATCAAAATCATTTAACAACTTCACTTATAACAATATCCGATCTTCTAGGAATTTACTCATAATTTTGGCACATGTTCGGCTCTGACATCCTTTCCCTACCCCAAGGGCCAACTGGCCATTGGCGTGACTCTGACTATTATGTTTTCCATACCCGATCTACCATGTTGTGGCATGCGGATGTAACCCACCCCAACTAAATAAAATGGCAGAGCCAACAAAGACAATACAGGTAATCCGAAAGGTTGCAGAGATTACGTAAGTATCAAACAACCATGCTTAGTGAGCTTCACAGGTATGCATCAGCCTATTTTTCTTCCCGCTTAAGTTTTTTATATATTTTGTCGAGTATTGTCCTGTAAGAAATTTCTAAAACGATTGTAATCCCGAGTGGAGGAAAGATATATCTGACTACTGAGCAACATTGGTTATGTGACTTCACGAAGGAATCCGAGAGAAACCAAGTCTGGAAAATTAACAAAGAAATGAAGGATATCAGACTCCCTGAGTTCGACACCCCTGACAACTTCATCGACTTGTGTGACATAGTCAAATCGCATAACAAGAAAGATTTATTATGGGCCAAAGAGCTGGCGAAGGTGGCTGACACAATGCTAGGACAAGTGCAAAGTTTTATGGAACATCCGATTAGAGCTTGGACTGTGCTACAAGAGTTCAACACCAATCTAGTGAAGCACCAAGTGAATGTGGTGGAGATCAGAGGAATTTACGTGGCTCTGATGGAGCAACACAGATTTCCATGGGCCCAAACTTGTGAGGATCTATTTATCAGTTGGTCGAAATATGAGGAAAGTCACCATTTCAAGTGATATCTTGAGTTGACTATTAAAGAAACTGTTAGAAGAGGATGCCACGTGGTGAATTTTGTTTTGTTCAAACTACACTTAGCCATTATTTTCAGTTGAATTTTATGTTATAATAAGAACATTGACCAATTAGTTAAGGGTCGATATATTTTGCAAGAACTCTTTATTTTTTGGTTGTTAAGAATTATTTTGAAGCTCCCTTTGAATTGATAAGTCCTTCTAGACCAAAGACAAAGTTATTTTCATCAAATGCATGTGATTGGACATGGAGAAGAACTATTTCCTATCTCATTTCATGAATGATGTTGTAATGAGTAAGAGTTATTTAATCTATTGTCAAGTTATCTGGTGCAATATTTTGTTGTTCTTTACTTTAATGATGAAGATGAATCATGGTGTTATTATGTGATGGATGATTAAGTAGGTGAATTATTTTTCTTGCCATTGTCTTATCGCATAAGTGTTTTCTTTCTGGTAATTATTTTCTCAGACAGTAACTGGATGCTCACATGGTTAATGCATTAGTACTTGGAATGTGGTGTAAAATTGTTGTCTGCATGCTTGAGCAGTGGGTTATCCCAAGTTCATCCTCTTCCCCTGTAGTTAAGCTTAATTCTATTTTTTTGCCAAGTTGGTTTATACCAGCTTACATCTCATATCAGTCCCACCCAAGAGAAAATACAAAACATAGATAGTCCAGACTGAAGGAAGAACCTTCACAAGAAAAAATTAAGCCCGTCGATAAATTGGCTGGATCTCAAGATCTGGAGAACCATTCCACTATTAAACATTGCAGAGTCTAATTGGGCCTTTGTGGTAGGTTTGGTTCTTGTTGTTGAATCAAGGGACTTAGGACCCATCAACAGAATTGGCGCTAGAAGGAGGGTCTGGGAATGAATGGATGGATATATATTCTACATAGTATTTCAAACAACCTGTAGATTCAAAATAGACCACATGCATGTCTAGTCACTCCCAAGACATCCCACACATGCTGAGTACTACTGAAACAAGTAACTCGCCCCAGCCCGAGGAAGAACCTTTTCACCCTGAAATACCTTACGCTCTTCCTCACGAGGAGGTAAATCAATTCATAAGAATCACAAGATCCTGCACCCGACAGATTGATGTGTTTTCCTTATCTCCCATACTCCCTCAAAGAAAACAACAAATCAGACTAGTGTTTAGTACTCCTAACGATTTTTTATTGCACTCGATAGAAGACTTAACATATTTCACAATCACCGAAATCTAGGATCCTCTTTATTTGATACCCGAAATGTCATCCGCTGACGTCTCTGAACCAGATGGTTTTTTGGAAGAGGAGGAATTTAATTGAGACTCTGAAGATATGGAAGGAAACAATGACCACAATGAAGAAAGGGGGAACTTGCCTTTGAACAATTAACCCTGGTTGGACAGAGACGCTTTGGCCCTCCTGGAACCAGTCCATAACCTTCCCTAACATCTAGAGAAGTTGATTCCTAAGTTAAATCTTGAAACCTCTGGATTTCCTGAATATCATATGAAGAAATTTATACTAGAGATCAGGCTTATGAACGTCCAGCATGAAGACATAGTTTGCAGGTTGTTCGCCTACACTTTTGAGAATTCAGCCTCCGCATGGTATTTTAACTTACCTATAGGATCCATAACTAGCTCGATAAAGTTTCAAAAATATTTTCTAGACGAATTTGCAAAAGAGACTACTATAGGAGCTCTGATGGTTGATTTGTTCACCGCCACCATGAGTTTGAAAGAAAGGGTTAAATATTTTAATCAAATATGCATGACCATCTTAAACAAATTTTAGCCTAAGCCAAACCAACTCAAGAGTTGCAAATCGAAGTATATGCTAATGCCCTCCCAACTTCTATTTACATGTTTGTGAAGAGGGTTTCCAAATGAACCTTAGCTGAGAATTTTGAAGAAGCTAAAATTATAGAATTCCAGATGAAAAGGTGTAAATAAGGTTGGGTCTCTTTAGTTAAGAAAGAAGCTCAAACTCCTCCTAGGAGAGGACTCCTTCTAACTAGAACACCAAGGAAACAAGAAGAACAGACTCCCGACAAGGGTAATGGAGACATAGAAGATCTACAATGCATGGTTAAGAAATTATCAAACAATATCATAGACATGAAGAGAAATGCAGGGGAAGGAAACCAAGGCCAAAGGACTTATAAGACTTTATTTAAAAGGAACCTGATGTTCAAATCCATTGAACCTCCCCCAACTAACTTGAATATTGATCTAGGGAATGTAGCATCTGATTCTTTCTATACTTACCACCAGGAAAACCACTCAGAAAGAGAGTTCCCTCAATGGGTTCATGCCATGAATTTGATGGCCAACCGATTTTTAGACAGGGTTTACCTAACCAAACAACCAAGAAGTTTGGTTATGAATATTGTTGACTAGGAAGAGATTGACCCACCAGAAGATACAACCATGTTGATATGGGATCCTAACTTAAATATGCCTTCCGACGACCTATTTCAGGTTTAAGAACCACCCACAAAGATCTTGGTTGTGTATACTAGAAGTAAAGGGCCTCCTGTCTCAAAGGATCCTACTACCACTCAAATGTCATAGGAAAGGTCAACCCCCGATAACCTGAAAGAACCTTTTTATCCCCATAAGAACCCTATTAGAATCCATACATGAGAATCTCCCAAAATGGAGTACAACGTAGTTGAAGATCTGAAGAAGTTGAAGGCTAATATATCAGTTATGGACATATGCAAAATCCATCAGCAAAATGATTTCCTGCTACAAGCATTGAAATCAGTGGAAAACCCTACGACAAGCAATGAGCAACAAAGAAATCTAACTTCCATAGATCTAGTAAATAAACCAACTATGAATACATGCTCAGAAGATCAGAAGGGAAAACCTTTTGTCCCACCGTTTCTCTTAACGTTTGAAGTCTTCATCAGGAACCTCCACAATTGTTTGGTATATTCGGGAGCATATTCCAATGTTATGCCCATTTCTATTTGCAAAAAATTAAATGTCATTCCTCTCAAGAGACATAAACATGTGATACATCTAGACAAGACCCAAGTCAAAGTCATGGGGGAACTCAAAGATGTAATGATTAGAATAGAGACACATCCTAAGTTTGTGCAAGTGATTGACATCATTGTAGTAGACATCCCAGAGGCCTATGGGTTACTACTAAGTCGATATTGGTATGAGAAGTTAAATGGATACATTAGTACAAAATGGGCACAACTTTGGCTACCACTGAAGGGATACAAGAATATGATTAGAATCGATAGGGAGATATACCTGAAACATATGGTCATTGACCTAGAAACCCTAAATGAGCCCTCATCCACAGATTTCCCCGTGCTGGGAAATTATTCCTGGGATTCCCACTTCAGAAAATTTTCTCCTCTCTTATCTGATGTCCCTCTCACTAAAATCTCTGAAATGGTTTTTCAAGAGAAATCGCCAATACTGACAGAAGACACCCTCTTCGGTCAAGACCTTGTGCTAGATATTATAGAACAAAAGATAGAGGAACAAGAAAGTAGTAAGAAAGAGGAAAAGGGAAATTGTCGTTCACAAATTTGGACCATATACTTTGATGGATCTAAATCATAGGAGGTATTGGGGTCAGGATGCATCCTCATTGATCCAAAAGGTAAACTTCATTTCCTGTCTTGTAGACTAGAATTCGAATGCACCAATAACACCACCGAGTATGAAGCTCTAGTACAAGGATTAAAGAAAGACATAGACGTTAACATCAAAGAATTGAAAGTTTTTGGGGACTCGGATATTATCATTAGACAAGTAAGGAACACTATACATTGTAATTACCCACACCTAAATAATTATCAGTGGGAAGTGCATAGGTTAATGGAGCATTTTGAAGATTTCAATATCACTGTGATCCCCGGAGAAAAGAATATCCTTTTTGATTGCATGGCCACATCTTCTTCAAGGCTGTCACCTCTGGAATATTATGAAGCCTCCTGATTCACTGTGGAACTAATCTACAAACCATCAGTGCCTAACAATATTTCTAATTGGAAAGTATTTGAAGGAGATGAACAACTATAAAACTTTCTGACTAACCAAGACAATTTCAAAGATTTGGCCATTGATGATGAGATATTACAGGAGTAATCAACAAACACTGATCCTCGAACATGCCAGCCTATTGACAGATCAAAATATCACACCATCCCGAAAGGGATAGCTAATCTAGAAAATATGTTTGATATGAAAGAGTGTTTTAGGGGGCCTAAGAACACAAAGACTGGTAGCTCTTGTCCCCTACATGAAACTATAAATCTCGGAACCTCGAAAAATCCAAGGAATGTGAATCTCGGTAAGACTATATCTAAAGAGGAAAAAAATTTGTATCTCAAACTGTTCAGACAATATCAAGATATCTTTGCATGGTCCTACCGATATATGAAAACTTATAACACCCATATCATTCAACACACTATACCATTAAAACCTGATGTGAAACCTTTTCAACAGAAGCTCTAAAAGTATCACCCATCCCTGGAACCTCTCATGTATCAGGAATTAAAGAAACTTTTAGATGCCAAGATCATTTTCCAAGTTATACATTCCGCGTGGGTAGAAAATATGGTTCCTATGAGGAAAAAGTCTGGAGAAATTCACTTATGCATAGATTTTAGAAACCTCAACATAGCTTCAAAAAAGGAAAATTACCCACTCCCGCCAATGGAGCAACTTCTGCAGACCATGTCTGGCTCAGAGATTTTCTCTCTACTGGACGATTTCTCAGGTTATAACCAAGTCCTAGTTTCGGAGGAAAATCGTTTAAAAACTGCTTTCTGAACCAAGTGGGGAACCTTCACTTATAAACGCATGCCTTTTGGGTTAATCAACGTGAGAGAAACATTACAAAGGGCCATGGACATAGCATTTTGGGGACTAATAAAAAAGTGTGTGGTAGTGTATCTAGACAAAATAACTATGTATTCAAAGAACAGAGTAGAGCACATCCAACACTTAACTCAAATTTTCGAAAGGTGTAGGAGATATGGTATATCCTTAAATCCAAAGAAAACTATTTGCAACATTGAGGAAGATAAGTTGCTAGGCCACATTGTATCTCAAGCAGGCATTCACATAGACCCATAAAGGATTAAGGCCATAGCTCAACTCTTGTTGCCTCACAACAAGAAAGTTATGCAGTCATTTTTCGGGAAAATCAATTTCGTGAGGAAATTCACTTTCGATTTTGTAGTAACTATCAAACCCTTACAAAATATGATTCACAAATATGTTGAATTTAAGTGGGATGATGAACGAAAGGATTCTTTCAACAATATTAAAAATGTTATATCTCAGGCCCCCGTGTTATGAATTCCTGATTTCAATAGGTATTTCTTCCTCTATACTTTCACCTCCGACCAGTAGTTAGATGTAGTATTGAATCAGAAGGATGATGACAAGAACACGGCTCTAGTGTTGTTCATGAGCACTAATCTCCAAGGAGACAAACTTAACTATCCTGCTGTTGATAAACAGGCCTATGTGGTATATAAGGCTGTAAAGAATTTTAGGTCTTACATCCTCAAGAACCACACCAAAGTGATTGTGCCTTACCCTATGGTCCAATCCTTGTTTACTTAGCAAGAGATGGGGGAAATAAGAGGGAATTGGATGGCAGTGGTCCAATAATTTGATCTAGATATAAAACCTACCAAACTAGTTAAAGGGAAAAGGTTGTGCAAACTCGCAGTTGAAGCCCAGGACCAAGTAAATGAAGATTCCAGATGGGAGAATGAAATGGAATTATGGTGTAGTGAAGCTTCATACATTTCCCCAGGGCCAGATTCTTGGTATGATAGTTTGAATTATCCCCTACACCATGGAACTTGTCCATAAAATCTCAACCTGAGAGAAAGGAAAGATCTTAGGTTAAAGTCTACACAATACCACCTCATAAATTCTGTACTCTTTCAGATTAATTATGATGGGGAAATATTAAGATGTATCAAACGTGAAGATGCAAAAAAAGTTTTGAAGGAGCTCCATTATGGCCCTGCTGGTGGACATTTCACAGGAAATGCCACCGCTCATAAGATACTGAGAGCTGGCTATTATTAGACCACCTTGTTCAAAGATGCTCACACCTATGCTAGGAACTGTAAAAATTGTCAAATAAGTGTTGGGAGAGAGAAGAGAGTGGCAATCCCACTCCGACCAGTGGTTGTCTCTAGGCCTTTTGAGCAA
This sequence comes from Picea sitchensis, assembly GCA_010110895.2. Classification (NCBI taxonomy): domain Eukaryota; kingdom Viridiplantae; phylum Streptophyta; class Pinopsida; order Pinales; family Pinaceae; genus Picea; species Picea sitchensis. The sequence goes on from SNQJ01S0046309.1 coordinate 170,613, forward strand.
TGGGGGTTGGATATCATAGGAGAAATTACACCTAGTTCCTTGAAACAACACAAGTACATACTTATTGTCATCGATTTTTTCACAAAGTGGGTAGAGACTATCCCTCAGAATCATGTAAACGAGAAGGTGGTGATCCAATTCATAGAAAAACAATTGATCACAAGGTTTGGTGTTCCTTCTGTTCTAGTTTTTTATAATGCATCTTATTTTTCTTCCACTCTATTGACAGAGTTTGATCTAGAAAAAGGAATCATAATTAGGTACTCTTCGAATAATTATCCATAGGGAAATGGGGTAGCAAAATCAACCAATAAGAACCTAGTGAGAATATTAAAAAATACGCTTGCAGATAACCAAAGAAATTGGCATAATCTACTCCATAATGCTCTATGGGATGATAGGGTCACACCCAAGGAAGATATTGGAAATTCCACGTACTTCATGGTTTACAGACAGGAATCCATTCTCCCAAATAAGATTTATCTTCCATCTCTTCAACTGACCCACGATTCCAACAGGGAACCCTCATCGGTCATACAACAAATAATTGATAATCTACTCATGCTAGAAGAAGAGAGAGAAAAGGATAAGTCAAAGTTTCTATCTCACCAACAGATAGTGAAACGATGGTTTGATAAGCATAAGGATAAAGAGAAAATCTTTGAAGTAGGAGACTTAGTCCTAAAATTGGATAGAGAAAATGAGTCAAAAGGGAAGCATTCTAAGTTTCAGAATCTGTGGCTTGGACCTTTCCAGGTGGCTGAGAAGATTNGGTTTACAGACAGGAATCCATTCTCCCAAATAAGATTTATCTTCCATCTCTTCAACTGACCCACGATTCCAACAGGGAACCCTCATCGGTCATACAACAAATAATTGATAATCTACTCATGCTAGAAGAAGAGAGAGAAAAGGCTAAGTCAAAGTTTCTATCTCACCAACAGATAGTGAAACGATGGTTTGATAAGCATAAGGATAAAGAGAAAATCTTTGAAGTAGGAGACTTAGTCCTAAAATTGGATAGAGAAAATGAGTCAA
>SNQJ01S0046310.1:0-48841 GCA_010110895.2 Picea sitchensis
CTCTAGGGTCTATATAACTATGGCTAGCCCCTGAATCAACTAAAATAGTAAATGGTTGGTTTTTTATCATACCTTCTACTTCAATCATGTGCGACTGATACTCAACTTGCTTGTTGTCCAGGGCTGCGTAGATCCTTGGAATTATACTACCCATGTCCTCCACTGTTTTAGCTTGTTGAACATTGTGGAGAACTCTTACTTTATCATTTAAGTGGGGGAAATCTCTGTACCTATGGTTTTCTTTACAACCCCAACATTCCATAGGTGGCGGCCTTGACATTTTCCCACTCACTTCAACCTTCTTGGGCTCTCTAAGAGACGATTGTTCTTGAGGACTGTTTCTGAAAAAGGGTGGTTTATTTCCCTTCTACCTCTGTTCTTTCTTGAACTTTTTCTGTTCATCCCAAGCCTTCCAAAAGGTAGGCTTTTCTCTTTGTTGTTCAAATAAGAACTTCACTCTTCTTATCGTTTCTTCCATAGTCTTTGGGTCATCATACTGAATCTTATCCCCAGTAGGAGGTGGTAATCCACTTAGGTACCTATGAATCTTGACAGAATCATCTTTGATGAACGAAACATACTTTAGTAATTCCAAAAAATTTCGTTCATACTCATCAATGGTCTTGTCGTCCAACTTGAGTTCAAAGAACTCTTTCATCTTTCTGTCATAATATCTTTTAGTTAAGTATTTCCTCTCGAAATACCTCTTGAATTCTTGCCATGTGATGTCTCTTTCCCTGATGTGTTGCACCTGCACAAGTTGATCCCACCACATGGATGCCTTTCCTTTCAGTTGATACATGGCAATCCTGCCCTCTGCATGAGAGTAATAATTCTGTAGTTGAAAGTATTTCCTCATACCCAACAACCAAGTTTTGACATCTTCCTCCTTCTTATGTTCTCCATCGAACATTGGAGGCTTGATCTTCTTCATTTCCCCTTTCACTTCATCCATCCCATATCTCCCATGCTTTCTGGTAGGATATGGGCTTGAACTATTGTGTGCTCCCCTATTGGAATTCTTTGGGGAGCAACGATGATGTCTACTGACACTCCTTGATATTCTTTTCCTCTCAGGGGTCCTATGACTCTCAAGTTGACATTCCTTCCTTCTCTTTCATTCTCTGAATTGGAGGCAATCCACACCTCTTCCATTCTCTTCTCTCAACGACAACCCTATTCGGTTCTAGCACTTGCTAAGCTTCTGCAAACACACGTGCAGACAATAGGGGTTTTTCAGGTCGTCATTCTTAGCAAATTCCACACATTCAAAACTGTTCCGATTTAAGAAAACGCTTCGACTTCACAAATTTTTCGAGTTCTGCTCGACTCTGTAATTTTTGGGTGATAGCTCCCTCTTTCTCCCTACCCTCGTAACCAAAGGTTGTGACCAAATACTAGACTACTAGGTGCTACTCGAGCCTTGAACCTTCGAAGAGTTTAAGGTACACACATCTATCTCCCATAGTTTCGATTTACCGAATTTGCGTAAATTGGGTGGATCAACGGTCCACGTTTACCCAACATCCAACGGTTAAAAATCCGCTACAGTTCTTCCGTGTTTGAAGATTTTGGGACTTCGGGACTTCGGGTTTCGGGGTTTCGGTAACCAGGAGTTTGAAATGTAGCGACCCAAACCACTGGTCACTCCATTCCCCGAACTTCAATACACGAGTTCTTGTACGAGATCCAACGATCCTCGATGATTTGGATCCAATGGTCTAGATCTTTTTGGAGTTTTGTGAACCGGGAGTTCACGATGCAGTGACTCCAAATCTCTTGTCACTTCAATCCCCGAATTCTGATACATGAGTTCTTGTACGAGATACAACGATCCTTGATGATTTGGATCTAACAGTCTATATCTTTTCAGAGTTTCATGAACCTGGAGTTCACGATGTAGCGACTCCAAATCTCTTGTCACTTCAATCCCCAAATTTTGATATGGGAATTCATGTATGAGATCAACAGCTGTGAGCCTCCCCTGATCTGATGGTCCAGATCTCTCCTAAGCTTACACCTGTCAAAGCTCTTCAACCCTAACTTCCTCGCTAGTTGGATGGATCCGACGACTCACGGGATTTCGACACTTCTTTCTGGAAGTGCTCCACCGTCCGATTCTACCCTTGTTAATCTCTTTCTAGATTCGAGACTTGGAGTGACCAAGAATTTGGCCTGCACTCCAAGTTCACGATCCCTGAATTCACGAAATGATCCAATGGATCAAACCAACCATGATAAACGACCCACATTTATTATGGATCCTAGGGTGGCAAGTTTCTCCATCCACTAACCACCTTGCAACTTCTAGCTATCTTACGGTCCTCGCGATTTCCTGAGTTCTCCACAAAGAATTATGACTGTCCAACTCTGCTTCTCAAGGACTTTTGGACAATGACTTGGTACCCTCCTTCTGAACTTTCATCTACTTGATCCAACGGTTCTGATTCCCCATGATCTGACGACTCAGATCTCATTGGCATTTTTCATATCGGGATTTTGTGTGCCATGAGGTCGAAGGATTTTCCACCTTCCTCCTCCCTATTCCCGAAATGTCGATTTCTTCCTGGACAATTAACGGTCCAGATCTCTCTTAGATCGACGATTGTGATCCAATCGTGAATTCGCGTTTCGTGAATTCTCACGAACTCACCCTTAGACCATTTCAAGTCACAAGTCAACGAAAGGTTGATCACTCTCCACACGTCCTTTCTGATGGACGATCCTGATGAATTCAGAATTTCGTGTATCACGATTTCCACACTCCTGTGCAACTCCAAAGGGTTTTAAACCTTGTGCACATTCTCCATATTTGACGGTCGTGAGGGTTCTCCTTTCCTCCCGAACAGATTCTATGGCTCCAACACTTCTGGTGTGGAGTTCTCTCTCTCCCTGTGGCCATATACCATGCCAACTGTAGTTTTATAATACCGCTACACCTCCTGAGCTTTGTAACACGGTCAAGTAGTCTGTTGACACTCAAAAACATTCCGAGGTCTGAAATTAGTCCTCCAGACACAATTTCTTCTCAAAACCTCGGTCGAAAGACCACTTATCCGGCCCATCCAGGCTCCGCGTTGAAACCAGGATCTGATACCATACTGTAACGTTTCCCCAGCCATAAACCCCACGGTTGGGCCAACGCTACTATGCGGAAAAACACTTATGTAACACATTATGCATTCGAATGAACTTAAAATGATTAATTACAGTTAAACACATAATTATTGCTAGCATTTCAGAGTTAATGGAAATAACACTAATTCATATGCACAAGAAAATATGTGATAACATTGCAAGAATCACAGGTATGCAATTTAATTAATTACAGAATTACAAAACATAGTGACACTTATCTTTGAAACTATCACACACCACCAATTGTGTGTAGACCTTCCATGAACCTCCCAACCTTAGACCACGCTGCTCATCACTCTTAGCAGTAGGTCACCCCCGAGCTGGGACTAAGCTCCACCGGGTAAGGAATCCTAGGATAGGTAAGGTTTATAGGAATAATACACGTAAAAGAAGGAGGATTCTCTCCCAGGAACCACTTATGCCCACTGCCCACAGACTCTCCTTCCCCACATGCCTGTCCCACCCCAGGAGTATACACCTTCTCTGTCACCTAGACAGTCCTTCAGTTGCTAACCTCCCTTGCCTCGGGCTTCAGCAACAGACCGGACCAGAAATCTCTGAGCTCTGTGGCAGCTATAGGGTTCCTTCCAGGAGCTCTCTCCTTCCTCCGCACACTCTCTCACCTGGAGAGAGTCGCTCATAGTCTTGGTAAAACCTGCCTCTTCAACAACAATCACCTCCCTCACCTGGAGAGAGGTTACACACAAGTCATACAACCAGTTTCCTTAATCTCGTTCCCGTACAAAGCAGAAAAACAACAAGGCTCAACAACAAACATACAACAACAACAAACCACACCCAACCAAGAACTACGTGGCTACCACAGTCAACTGGGACAACAAACACGGGTTTCCCAAACAGATGACAGACAGACGCTTCAACCCAACCAGGCTCAACAATTACAGGACATTTGATTTTCCCAACCATCCATACAGAATAGACTCACGGTTCTGGGTTTCAGGGATGCGTGATAATAAATCCACGCGAAGGTCTAACACAGACTCGATGGTTTTGACAGAGGGTGTACTGGCTCCTCCAGAAAACAACACAGGCCTTTTGGTTTCAGAGTTGCGTGAGGGTATTCTTGCAGAGGTCATACGGGATTCCCGGTTCAGACAGTCGATGGTAGAATGAAGGAGGAACCCCCATCATGGCTCAACTCAATAGTTTTAACTGCATGCGTTTGGGTTGACACTTGTCACCCATGAAGCTCGTTCCTTTCCATTTGGAAGTCACTCGTCCTTCCAAAGAACTTATGATAAAACATCACATTTACATAGCTTTGGAGCAGTAATAATTTAATATTATTCTCAAGGGTTTAAGCCCCCTCAACTTAGCCCCTCTTCCAACCTCTCATCCCCCTCTCCCTTACCCAGGCTTTGTGGATGCTTAGTCCCCCATCACTCATTCATCATGGTCTGTCCGCACGCAGAGATGTTTTGTATTAATACTGTGCATAATTACATGTACAAAAATCAGGCTCTTGGCCTTCAACACTTAGGCTCCCTGGCCTAATAACACATAATCCCACTAGCTTATATGACTTGGCTCACTAGCCTTATAAACTTGAATTACAGTTCATAAACAAGCTTTATACTTCATAGATATGATTTACAACAGGGCTCGGCCTTGGGGACATTACACTCTCCCACCGATCCCAAGGCATTACTTTCTTATCCTTGTTTCCCTGCCATAGATAGTTAAAACAAATTTTACTATATTTTTCTAGAATACCTTTTGGAATCCAAAATAAGGATATCTAATAGATCGATATTGCCTCCAAAATCGGCTTAATCAGAACCAACCTCCCAACCCTAGAAAATCACTTATGACTCCAAACCTTTAATATTTTCTTTAATTTTGCAATGAGCCACATCCAATAAGTCTTCCTCTAGTCATTTGGTTTTAACTGGAAACCAAGATATTTTAGTCCCGCATTTAACTCAAGCACATGAAAGGGGAGCTTTGAAGTGATATATTGTAACTCCCCACCTTCCAAGGATGAAAAGGTAATACTATATTTCTATTCATTGATTAACATACCTGTAGCCCTTTTAAAAAGAGTAATAACTTCACAAAGTTTATCAGTATCTCTTCTAGATCCATCACAAAAAATTAAGATATCATCAACAAAGAGTCAGTGGGAAATGTACAAAACCGAGGAAATTTTGATCCCTTTGAAACTACCCAAAATTTTTGCCTCTTCCAGAAATCAACTAAGACTTTCTGCTACTAGAAGGAAGAGCAATGGAGACAAGGGGCATCCCTGTCATAAACCCCTATCAACTTGAAAAAAAAGGAGGATGAGTCATTAATCAAAATGGAGAAGGAGACTGTTGTAAGATGACCCATTACCCAATTTGTAAAAGCCACCCCAAATCCGAGGTGTATTAACAACATCTGGATGTAAAGATGATTTACTCTGTCATAAGCTTTTGAAAGATCAATTTTCACAACATCCCCTTTAATTTTTCTAGTTTTCATACTATGCAGTCCCTCTTGTGCAACCCCAATGGCCTCGTGTATCTGTCTGCTCGCCAAAAAACGAAACTGTTCACTTGAGATATTTCTTTAAAGAATATCCTTTAATCTTCTACTGATAACTTTTGAGATAATCTTGTAAAGACAGATGGATAAGTAAATTGGTCGAAAGTTGTCAAAGGAGGAGGGGTTATCCGACTTGGGTATTAAAGAAAAAAAAGGTGATTTTAAAGGCTCATGAATATGACCATTTAAACGTGATTCTTCCACCACCTTCAAAACATCACTACCCAACAGATCAAAGAATCCCAGGTAAAATTCAATAGACCAGCCATCAAGCTCGAGACTTTTACCCTATTGAAAAGAATGAATAACTTCCAATAATTACTTCTCAGAAACCTCATCCATTAAACTCAGGTTGTCTTCCTCCTCCACAAACTGAGGGAATAACCTGACTACTAGAACAATTTCGACAATAGAATTCCCCTCTTGGGCCTTGAAAATATCTCGAAAATGTGCTATGCCCACAGTAGCCAGACCTTCAAAAGAGTTTACAACTTCCCCATCCCACTTCTGTAACCCCCAAATTGTATTTTCAATTTTCCTACCTTTGGAAAAAGAATGAAAAAATTGGTATTCTCATCCCCACAAGTAAGCCAAATAGCACGACTCTTTAACCTCCACAATGCTTCTTTTTCCGCCAGTAACTCCCTTCGCCTTTTTTCCAATCTAACTTGCTTCAACTTTTCTACACGGGTACTAAAACCCCTCCCATGACCATCCTACAGATCCATAAGTGTTTGATCAATGAGTCTCATCTCCTATTCCTCTTTTACTTTTTTCTCATGAGCCCAAGTGATAGTTGCTTGTTTGATCCTTTTCAAGTTTTCCAAAAATAGGACAGTCGCATGGTTATGAATATCGGGCTCAATAGGGATCCACAGACTATGGACCAAAGATTGGTATTCTATATCCTTTAACCAGCCCTCAAAAAATTTAAAAGTAATGGGGGATCGCCTACCCCTATCTCTTAACTCCAACACTATCAAACTATGGTATGATTCTCCACCACTAGCAACCCATTGTCTGACTAATGTCAAGGACTCAATCAAGTCCTCCCCCAACAAGAACTGATCCGGTATTTTTGCCACCCTTTCATCCCCGGTCCTTATGTTCCTCCAAGTTGGATTAAGTTTTGAAGGCTCAATATCCATCAGCCCATGTTGATCTAAATAATTTAAAAATAAATTGGTGAGGGGGTCCGGGATTGAAAGAGGACCCCAAACTTCCACAACTCCCAAAGAGAAATTAAAATCCCCACCAATTATGACCTCCCTCTCAGAAAACCAGGAACACTGAGCAAGGGATTTCAAATATCTCTGCATGCCTGAATAAGGACCATAGACATTAACCAGAGTCAATGAACGTCCCAAATCTGCAGAAAAGACATTCAACCCGATCCTCGACTCAAAGCCCCAAACCCTCTCACAATTGCACTTCTTTAATAAACACCCAGTAGCCAATCCCCCAGATCGACCCTTGGCATCTACCACAACAAAATCCCATCTTGGAAGAAAGGATTCTAAAATTTCCACCACGGATTCACTAATCCCCAAAGTTTATTGAAGAAAAATAACCTCCGGAGAAACAACATCCACCAATCTTTTCAGTGACGTTTTGTTATAAGGGTTTGCCAACCCTCGACAATTGAAAGATAGGATTTTCATGAGGTAACCTCCCCTTGGGTTTGCTTTGCTCTAAGCGCCCATTCAATGGAAGATTTCCTACCTGAGGCCAAATCAATCCTGGCCCGATCTTGTGCCAAGAAAAAGTGGGACTTTCGATAAAATCCCATATTATAAGTTCATCAAACAAATTTCCAATTTCAATCTTAAAGTGTCATATAAATAATAAAATTATATTTTTAATATATTTAATATAATTGATGATGAATTAATGGTTAAGAACATGTGCTTCCTCCTAAGAGGTCACAAGTTAAAATCTAGAGGGGGGTAGGGTATGTATACCTTCGTAGACTTTACCAGTCAAATCGCTGGGTGGATGGGGTCTCATACACCAATTTGGTGTCTAGCTTGGCCGAGACCTTAAAAATAGATTATTATTATTATTATTATTATTATTATTATTATTAATATATTTATGGACAAGATCATTATTTTTTCTTATTGTTATAATATAAGTTTTGAATTTTATATTATGTTAAATTGATATACTAAATTCTAAAAATTAAATATTTTCATTGTTTTCATAAAATTTAAAGTTTAAATTTAATATATTTTTTTTATTTAAATTCTTAAAATTTGAAAAACATATATAGATTGAATTTACACTTAATTTCGAAAATATTAAATTGTTATTGATTATGAATTTTTAGAAAAAAATAAAAATCATCTAAAATGTTTTATTTTTTAATTTGACTATATTATACTTAAAAATAAGTAGAAATTAAACTCTGAGGAAAAAAATAAGTAGAAATTAAAATTAAATAAAAATTAAATAAAAATTAAATAAAAATTAAAATGTTGAGTATAGTTTACCTGTCAAATTTTCAAAAATATAGTTCTTCCATACTCTATAGATTTTATTTTTTAATTTAACTATATTATAAGTAAAAAATCAACTAGAAATTAAAACGTTGAGCATAGTTTTATGTGTCAAGATTTAAGAAAATAGTTCCTTGATTTTAAGGGTTGTTAAGAACAAGCCTGCAGGAGTTTGGTCTAGTGGCCAGGACATGTTGTTAAGGCGTTCATGTTGCTAAGTAGGTCGCGAGTTCAAACCTCGATTTATCTGGAGGCGTGCTTGCAGGCTGTGCGATTCTCCCTAGGGGTTATAAGGTAGCCGACAGGATTCGACCCCGTGTCACGGGAGTACGATACCACTATCGTTGCCAATTTCCCTAGTCATAAAAAAAAAGAATTATTAAGAACAAATTTTAAAAACGTTAAAAATATCTAAACATATACTTTATAGTAAAAAATCTTAATTAAAAACCACAACAATAAAATTTGACCAAACTTTAACCCATAGAATAGGTCCTACAAGTGCATGCCCCAACTGCACGTAATCCTATACTATTCCTAGAGAACCCACCTTGGAGGTCTTCTCATTTCAAAAGCCACTAATGTCTATGACTCTGCCTAAGGGTAGGATAACATAATTTTCTCTTTCCAATTACCCATATCAATAGTTATAATCAGACAAGTGCTAGACCCTTTTCTATTAGAAGCTCAAATGATTATGATCATGATGAGATGTGTAAATTGTTGAGATGGTGAACCTCTCGTGCACTTTGGATTATGGATCTTATTTGAACTAGTGGTTTTCAACTTCTAATTGAATTGTACCAATTACCAACGAAAATGCCCTGATACATAACAACAACCCTTCATTTCCTTATATTCCAATAGTATTTGGGAGATTAGAAACACCAATTGACCTTGATTTAGTGATGGACAGGTATTTCACAGCCTCTAACATCACATCCTCCCATCATATGTCCACTTACATTTACCCTTGATAGAAGACCTTTTGAAGTATTCATTTTCCAACCAAAAACAAAATCCCCTAATCTTTGAACAACATAACCAACCTGATTCTTTTTGGTGTTTCCTTTCCCCCTTTTTAAGGTTATGCTAGTTTTTATCAAAATGTCATATTTGAAATAGATGTTTTGGTACCAACAATAACTACACTATTTCACAAAATACATTATTCCATGAAAGGAACTATATGGTTTTTTATTTAGTATAGAGATAAATTGATATGCTTAGATGCTTTGAGGCATTCATGGAAAAAGGAAACCCATAGGCAATTTGCAATACTGCAATAGCCATCAAAACCCTTACAACTAAGGAGACACGATGCTTACACTCAAATGTTAATACACGGTTACATGGTAGCAATAATCTATTTTATAGTTGCATAAATGTAATAATTTTTAAACAAAAGGATACTTTCACACAAAAGGAATTGATTGCAAGTACCATCTACAAAACAATTTCCATTGCAGGGAAAAACAAAAAGAACTATGAAACTCTAGGAAAACATAGATATAATATTACTATAATTATAAGGTTATTAGTCCCTGCCGAAGGCGTAGAGGGACTATAGTGATCGATAATTCATTGACTTCATATTAATATGTCCTTTGACTATACATTTTTGTATCATCTCTATTGTTCGAACTAGAGAAATAAAAACATTGTTTTTAATATAATTAAAAAAACCTTATATGTCATCATCTCATTGGAGAATAGATTCAAAGTCTTATTGCCAGCTTCGCTATTCCCAATGTTTTAAATGTTTAGATATCCAAAGGTTTGAGCATCGATGCTCTTTTTTAATTTTTTTAATTTTTATTGAAATGTTTACATACCGAAAGTTTTGAGCATCGACACTCTTTTTTAATGTTTTTATTATTTCTATTTTTATTGAAATGTTTACATACCGAAAGTTTTGAGTATTGACACTCTTTTTGAGGTACTTGAATAGGCCTGGCAACTTAAATGTTTACATAGTGCAAGGCCCTTAAACAAGCCTGACAACTTAAATGTTTACATAGCACGAGGCCCTTAAACAGGCCTGTCAACCTTAAATGATTACTTAAATAGGCCTATCATAGTACATTTTTCCTCGATTTTTTCCATACAATGTTGCAGTGAATTTGGACAATATTGTTGTCCACTACCACTTGCATAGCCATCATATGTTTCATACTTATTCTATGCTTGGAATGCAATTTAGTCATCATTAAAGATACATATATTGTTTNTTTTGAGCATCGACACTCTTTTTTAATGTTTTTATTATTTCTATTTTTATTGAAATGTTTACATACCGAAAGTTTTGAGTATTGACACTCTTTTTGAGGTACTTGAATAGGCCTGGCAACTTAAATGTTTACATAGTGCAAGGCCCTTAAACAAGCCTGACAACTTAAATGTTTACATAGCACGAGGCCCTTAAACAGGCCTGTCAACCTTAAATGATTACTTAAATAGGCCTATCATAGTACATTTTTCCTCGATTTTTTCCATACAATGTTGCAGTGAATTTGGACAATATTGTTGTCCACTACCACTTGCATAGCCATCATATGTTTCATACTTATTCTATGCTTGGAATGCAATTTAGTCATCATTAAAGATACATATATTGTTTACTGGTTCATTGGTTGTTGCTTGTTCACTAGTTCGTTGGTTCGTCTGTTGCTACTTGTTGTTGTTTGGTTCAACTTTGAAAGGTTGAGATCCTGCACCTGTAGTTGGACCTCTTGGTGCTTGGTTCTTTCTTTTGTTTACTTCAACTTTGCAAGGTTGGATTCCTACGCCTGTAGTTGGAGTTGTTTTTTCACTTTGTAGGGTTCAAGTATTGCACCCACAATTGGACCTGTGATTATGTCATTCATCATTGATGAGTAAGTTTTGATACCATAGTTTCATCCATATTCGTTCTTTGTCGTTTACTGTTTACAATTTGCAAGTAAGAATGTTTAAGTATTTCCACTTGCATGGCCATCATATGTTTGATATTTATTCTATGCTTGGAATGCAATTTAGTCATCATTGAAGATACATATATTCTTTACTGGTTCACTGTTTGCTTCTTGTTGTTTGGTTCAATTTAGGGTTGAGGTCTTGTACCTACAGTTGGACCTGTTCATGCTTTCTCACTGGTTTATTGCTTGGTGCTTGTTTTTGTTTGCTTCGACTTTACAAGGTTGGGGTCTTGCACTGGCAATTGGAGCTAATTTTTTCATTTTGCAGGGTTCAAGTCTTGCACCCGCAATTGGGCATGTGTTTCTGTCGTTCATCATTGACGAGTAAGTTTCAATACCATACTTTCATTCGTGTTCGTTGTTTTCATTTTGCAAGTAACAATGTTTAAGTATGTATGCATCATTCTTATCCTGCAGACTTTCCATAGAGGTTTTCATATCTTTTTCTCCTTCTCTTAAATTTTCCTCCGATTTTTACCCCATGATCTACACCATGTTCATGCCAATGTCGTCTGCACAACTCCGACTGCCATTTTTTCTAGCATTACAAATATCAGTCCTTTGTTGTATGTGATGAAGTGGAATACTAATGCCTCAACTGAATAAGGAATTCTTCAGTCTTCACACCTTTCCCTCGATGATATTCCCAGCTTGCCCAGGAATGAGTACCTACCTATCCCGTACGAGAATCAAACCCATGTCTTTCGCATGAAAAATATGATGTCAAACTTGTTGCCTTTGCAGGATGTTCTTGTAGAAGAAAATTGTAGGTAGGTGTAGAAGGGATAGGTATGGTACAATGGTGGCTAAGATGCAACAAAAATGGCACATCTTTCCCTCTTTCTCTTAAATTTTGCTCCACTTTTTTTCTCCAAACTCTAAACCATACCTACATGCCTTTGCAAAATGTTCTTGTAGAAGAAAAAGGTGTTGAGACAGTGCTAGCAAGAATAGTTTTCTGTGGATTTCAAATTGCAATATTCAATCTCTATGCCACTTTGTGTGCAACATTGCTAACATAATGAATGTTTTTTCAAATGCATTACACCATTTACATCTGAACAAAACCATTTTCATTCTAGGAGACTTCAGTGTTGACATGCTACAAAATAGCGCCATAACAAACTAATTGGAAAACTACATGTGCAATTACAATCTCTGCTTTCTTTTGGTTAAGATAAAACATGTACAAAACACACTTATTGACCATATATGGTGAAATGTGCCCATGTCACAATACAACCTCTTTATCTCATACACAAACTGGTCTAACCATGATACAATTTGTCTTGTACTTGAATTATGAAATATACATCAAACATATTACAAAATTATATTTCCATGTCTCAAAGCATATCTAGATACTTTGTTGCACAAAACCAAATCATTCAGCTAGGACCATCCAAATTATTAATATTTTATGGCTTGTAATATATTTTGGCCAGGAAAAATTCTATATAACCACAACCATTGATGAAGAAAAACAAAGGTTCATGCGTCTAACTCTATCTTTTATTCTATTCCTTTGATTCTCATTTATTGTATGTACATATTACTTGTTTTCCATTACATACCAACTTCCATTCATGTTCATTGTATTTTGTGCATTCCCACATTGAAACAAACATAATAACTGGAGAAGAAAAAGGAATTTTAACCACTAATGTAGAAGAGGAGATACAAAGGTGCATGCTTCTACTCTTATTTCGTATTCCATTGTTTTGTATTTCATTTATTGTCTCTATATTTGTTCTATTGTTTTGCACCTAATTTATTGTATGTAGATACTACGTATATTCCTACATAGTAGCTTATCTTCATGTCAATTGTATTTTCTGTGTTGTACATTGAAATAAATAGAACTGTATTTATTTTTTTACATGTCTTTCTACATACCAACTTACCTCCATGTCCATTGTATTTTCTACATTGCTACATTGAAAGAAACAGATTAATTGGACAAGAGGATGAAATCTTATATGCCCCAACAAAGGAAGTTGAAGTACAATCTTCGAAAAGGTATACCAATTGTGATAGTAAATCAAACACGCAAAACGAGTAGGTGGATAAAATATTGGACTAGAAAATGATGATTTGGCAACAATGGGCCTTTGTTGAGACTTCCCACTTCCAAAAATTGCCCTCCCCTTTTGTATTTTCCCACTCTCTATTATCCCTTTTTTTCCCTCTTCTATACTTAACCAAATTCCCCTTTATTTTTCCGATCTACTTTCCCTTTCTGGTTGCTCTACTTAGTCATTTTTCCGAAAATGTCTAGGTGCACGGGTTGGAAGACTCATGGGTTCAAATTTATACTCATGCTTCTATATCACGAGTTCGACCGAAAACTTCCTCATTCCATACTTATCCACTTTTTCAATCGCGGATTCTCGAGCTTGCAGGCTCAAAATTGCGCTTCTAATGTTCCGTGTCCTCCAAACAACATCCAGAGTTCTGCGATATACAAATTGATAGCCGAACTCCCGGGATGGCGGGCTCAATATTGTGCTTCTATTCTTCTGTGACCTGCAAACAACTTCACTTCATTCCATGTTCCATGTTACACATTTTTGCACTCAAATTTCTGAGGCATACAATTTGACCATTAGGTTCTCATGTTTCTTGAGTATCCGTTCACACCTTATTTCATATTCCATCTCCTTCGAGCTTGTATGTGACATCTAGAACATATATGAACAATATACAATGCATATGCTTATTTAGTCGTTTTGATGTTCATGTACACATGCTTTCATCAGAAAAAGTTGGACAAGTGACATAGGTATGAGTAGTCAATAATCGCAAACATCAACAGAACGACAAGGCCAAAGGTAAAGATTCATACATTGTGCTCTTGCTATGTTTACCAAACAAATATCCTGAGCTATTTATTCATCTATACCATGATAAATATGTTGATGTCATCTGCAACACATGCTTTGCAGTTCACAAAAAGTATCGATGAGCGCAAGTGAAACACCCAACATAGTGCAAGCTCCACAGATTAAGAGGTATGGTTACAAAACTCTTACCTGCATACTTCATCCAAGTTGTGTGTCTACTTGTAAATTTATGCCAAAAAAAATAAAACGAAAAAATGATGCAGACTACCATTCACATTACTTTTTCTATTAAAAAAATGTCACCAAGTCTAAAATTATAACACCCAATATACTATCGATAGAAGGCTTGAACAACCACCAAACTGGACAAGTGTTCATCGGGGACATAATGGTCGTGTAAAACACCTACTTGGAAAAGGAAAAAAAAAATAGATGCATTGTGCATGCTGACATGGTAGACAAGGAAGACATGATGACAGTCACACTCACTATCCCTACACAACTTGTCCAAAAACATGCAGAAAAGATCTTGCCAGGTAATGGGATATCCATTAAAAATTTTAATATATTGTTGAAAACAATATATGACCATGGTGATTGTGATCAGATCATATCACTCAACGAAACAAGTATTGTGGAAAAAATTACCGCGATTTGTTTAGAATATCGTTTCATACCAAACACAATAATCAACCAACTTGCATAAAGTGACGACACTTACCCAATCAAAACCATTGGTGCAGTTGTCACACTCACGAGAAAAGTTGGCTCGCAACACATTCTCCATATAAAATATGGAGAGTCATACAATGACAAGGCAATGTTACCGTTCTCCATATCCAGTTTTGTACTTTCACATGTTCATATATCTCAATTATGTTACACAACTATTACACTATTCCATGTTGCAGCTGCAATTGTTCGACACATATTCAAATTTGTTTTCCTCAATGGAACAATAATTGCATAAATGAAAATTTCCACTTATGCTCTTTAAAAATATAACAAATAAAAGAGATGTTAATGAAAGGATATTTCACACAACCCAAGAAACAGTTGTAACAGAATTGCGAACATATATAGTACATGATCTCAAGAAACTAACTAGCTTGACAACTGTTGTGCGTATACATCTACAATTCCATCCACACTTTACTCATAAAAATTGCCTTGAACAATTTTTTGCATCTTTTTTTGTTGTGCAATTGTATATTATATTTTTCAATATATTAACTACTATGATCATGTGCGCGGTTTGAGGGTGTTTTGGTTGCAGTGAATGCGTAATTGAACCCCTTCGAGCATGTATGTGCCAAATGCAACTCTCATGCGTCTGCCTCTGCTTTCATAAATGATGGCACAATTGATTGCCTACGATGCAGTAAAAAATTCCCTTACATATATAAACATTGCCTCAACGCTGCCATCTAAACCCTCAACAACACAATTGTACATTGTACAATTGGACAACCTCTGTTACAAGATGTGCTTCCTGGGTTAGCAGAATTTCTATATGAAGTATACCTACGGAAAAAGACAAACAATGTCTACATGTTACACGACTTTCGCGTCCATAGAAAATTTACATTAAATGAGGAAAATACCATACTGCATATCGGCTGAACCAAAACGAAAAAAATTCATATCAAGCGTTGACAGGAAACAAAAAAATATCATATGTATATGTCCATGCTATCCAATGAGAATATGAATAGAGTTTTGTAGTGCCATGGAAAATTGAACTAGAAGCGCATAAGATTGTTCAGTCCATGAATGAGAAGCATGAGGATAGACCTCATACAAAGTATCCAAATATGAATAAATCAGGTCCATCCTTTGATCCATCAAAATGGCTTGCTCCTCTAAATGAAACCATCAGGCATTTTCAATAATATTTCAAATTTGGTATTGTTCGAACTCCATTAAGTTAAATGCTGGCACTCTTTTCCAGAACTAGTACTGTAAGAACATTGTCAGGTCAACGTGATCTTGGTTCATAGTACTATCAGAATCAAATGCTCATAGTGATCTTGGTTCATTGTAATATAGTAATCAAAAAATTTCTTGGTGCCCATTTGGGGATTTGGTTATAGATGGGATATAATGCCCAATCTCCGTCGATTTTGTCGTGTCTTGTGTTTGGAAAACTTTTGTTCATGTTCTTTCATGCTGTAGTTCAAGGTTCTCATGGGCCCAGTTTTTGAATTATGGCGAGATGATACATTCAGGATCTTAGCAGTTTTTCTATGATATTAAAGAATACACAAGACCTGCTTTTCCTTTTAATGTAAGCTCTGTGAAGCAAATGTAATATGCAGTTCATTTTAGCACTTGATCGATGAAATTACAAAAAATCATCTTCAAGAATATTTTGAAATAAAAGGATATATGCTATGTGAAGTCCAATGGAACTATGATATCAACCACAAAAAAATAAAATTAAAACTCGTCGTTCTTATACTTACAGTGAAGTTGACAGTTCAACAATTTTACTTGAACATCCCAAAATTGATTTTCCTGTAGCTTTTCGATGCTTCTCTTATGCAAACACATCCTAGAAAGTATAACCATGACTCACTTTCTCTATTCCTTGATTGAAGATCTTGTTCACCTGTCTAATGCACTTCATAGTTACTGTTAAGACCATCAATGGAGATTTGTTAAGAATAATTCTCGCTTCCAAAAATTTCCCTTCCCTTTCTTTTTTCCCTCTACTTTCCCTTTTTGGTTACTTAGTCGTTTTTTGAAAAATGTCTAAGTCTACGGGTTGGCGGATTCACACGTTCAGATTTCCACTCATGCTTTTATATTACAAGTCCGACCGACTGCTTCCTCGTTCCATACCCAACAACTTTTTTGATCTCGGGTTCCCCTCTAGGCAGGCTCAACATTGCACTTCCATTGTTCTGCCCCCTGCAAACAACGCCCATACTTCCCCGATATACAAATTGACAACCAAATTCCCCTTTATTTTTCTCCTTTACTTTCCCTTTCTGGTTACTTAGTCGTTTTTCCGAATATGTCTCATGCTTTTATATCACCAGTCCAACCGACCGCTTCCCCATTCCATACTTGGCCACTATTTCCATTTCCGATTCTCGGGCATGCTTGCTCAAGATTGCGCTTCCATTGTTCCACGACCTACAAACAACACCTAGAGTTCCGTGATATACAAATTGACCGTTGAGGTCCGTCATCATGCTCTGTTTCGTGTTACACATTTTGCAGTCAAAAGTTCACAAACATACAATTTGACCATTGGGCCCTCACGTATCCTGAGTATAACTTGTAACCCTGTTTCGAAGCCCGACCGACCACTTTCCATACTTGGCCATTTCTTGTAATCTCTTTTGCAGGTTGGCGGGTTCACAAAATTTTCAATGCTTAATCACTCTTCACCACCCCCGCCACCTTCACACTTCTTTCTAGATATGAAATTATTAAGCTTTAATGTTAATAGCTCATCATGCAGGAACCGTTAAGATTTCTATTAATGTCTGAAAGGATAGAGTAGATCTATCATTAATATGAATTAAACCAAGATTTGTGGAGGGTTGTATTATCCCTTCTGAGTGTTCATTTCAAGCATCATGGAATCTCTTTTGTGTGTCATCCGATTGTCAGCTTCATAAAATATCCAATCCTTAATCGCTCTTCATTGTCACCACCACCTTCACACTTTTTTCTAAGTATGTAATTAGTAAGCTTTAATGGTAACAATTCATTACGCAGGAACCGTAGAAATTGTCATTAATCAGTGAAAGGCTTGAGGAGATGTCCCATTGATATGCATTAAACCAATATTTGTGGCGGGTTATATTATCCCTTCCGAATGTTCATTTCAAACATCATCTGGAGCAAACAAACGTTCTCGTTAACTTATGGCAGCAGTTCAACAAAAGTTTTGTCCAAATACAGTAAACACCTTCGGGCATGATGACCAAAACTTCCAGTGGTCCAGGGCATATTCTTACTAGTCATCTCCATCCACCCAGAAGAAAAGAAGGAGATGGTCCCTTGGTGTGTTGAGAGATATATTTCAAGCCAAAGAATTCCAAGGAAACCCCCCCCTGCGTTGATGCAGTCGATTTTGAGTTGGAAGAAGACGACATGATGGACGATGATACGACGATGGATGATGGAAATGCAGACATCGTTCCCACTCTTGCGCCCAAATTGAAATCCACCATAACGAGGGGCAATTTTCGGCTGAACGATGACGGCCCTAACAAGACCAAAGGAAGGGGTTTTAGAAAAGAAACCGATGCTGAATGCAATAGTTTCTTTGCAGCTCGAGAGTTTGAGTCTCTCGACTTGGATGGAGGTCGCCTCCCTCATAGATGTATCCTTTCCTTTCATTTTTAGGGTTTTCGATTGGGTTTGGATTTGTCCATGGTGAAGGTTGTGTCCCTGAAGTCTTTGACTGTAAGGAAATGGTCTCTTGGTGCGCCGAAAGATATATTTCAAGCCAAAGAATTATTTAACTGTGGGACCACTATCTTGTTCTTTGGATATACAATTAACATCTTAGCGGTTGGGGACCAGAACTCCTAGTGGTGCAATGCATATTCCTACTACTCATCCCCTTCTGCCCGGAACGAAGTAATTTGGACCTCTGGAATTGCTTGTGCAACTTGTGTCCCTGAAGTCTTTTTCTGTAAGGAGGTGGTCTCTTGGTCCCCTGCTACCCAGAATGAAGTAATTTGGACCTCTGGAATTGCTTGTGTTGGCTGTGTCCCTAAATTCTTTGACTGTAAGGAGGTGGCCTCTTGGTGTGTCCTCACTTTCAATTTTGGGCTCTTTTGTTTGCCCTAAAACATTTTTTCTATTCTTCCTCATGGGAATATTGTGAGAACTATCAATTTTACCACGAGGAGGGTTCTTATCTCTTCCTGTATTTGAATAATTTTGGGTTGCTTTCTTATTGGGGTGGGCCATTGGAACAATGCTCTGAGATGTCATACAATTGCAAGTGGTAGCCCGGGATTAGACACTCTTCTCTCTGGGTCTTTTTCCCTATTGTTTGTACAATTCAGTGGTTCTTTGCAATGTCTCTAGGTCACCAGCGTCAGGATCAGGAGTGTTGTTGACCTGTTTCAAGCCAAAGAATTATTCCACTGCAGAACCACTCTCATGTTTCTTTGTCACCTCAGGTCTTCCGCAAAATGCTGAGATATCCGCAACCAACATTGACCTTCAGAGGAGAAGACTGTAAAGAGTTCCTAAAAAATCATGATAATCAATTTTGTATGCATGTTCAAGAGCTTGTCGATGGCTCCTACATATTGTCGCACTAGATGAACAACACAAAATTGTATGCATGTTTTTTTTTGTAACTCCTCTACCTATATTTGTGACAAATATGTTCAATGATTCGGTGCAAAGAACTCTGTCCAATGTCTATGGATAAATATATATTACCCACTATTTTTGTATAGATTTACTACTAAAAAATTGCCTTGGGATCTTGGTTGGTGCTTCTTTGCTGGATTTAACACCTCTTCTCATTTGCATGGTTCGATAGTCTCGTAATTCTTAAATATTGTATTGACTCAAGCAATTTGATCAAATATGGAGCATTGAACAATTATATGACAATGTATTGTGTCGATCACATGAGGCTTCTATCGAAACATAAATGAATTTCACACAGTTTCAAACCAACATTCAATTTCATTCATAATGCAGATATAACATAGCAACACTAATTCACGATGCGAGAGTTGGGGCCCCGCCCAAGAAGTTTCGTTCTCATCTCAACCTTGCTGAGCGAACGATCTCTTATTTCCCTCTCACTTCCTTGATTCCTTTACTCCAAAAGGAAACATTTTATTGGTTGTCCATCCCCTGTCCTCTATTTGAGCACTTTTACTTTATTAATGAAATTACCAAATTTCTTCTTCGCAAATATTTTGAAAAAAATAAATGATGTATGCTAGCTGAAGTCAAATGGGGCTATGAAATGAACCACAATACTAAAATTCAAGTTCGTCGTTGTTATACTTACGGTCCAATTGACAGTACAATAAGTTTATTTCTAGATATGCAATTATTAAGCTTTAATTCTAACAACTCATCATGCAGGAAGTTTAATACTTAAAATAATATTTCGAAGGCATTAAACAATGTATCAAGAACACAATTACTCACACAAGTTGCAATAAAAACAAATCTTCAACAAAGCATTTGCTCACACCCCTTTTAATGATACAAGCACAATAGAAAATGAGTAAGTGGACAAAATATTGGACTAGAAAATGATGATTTTGCAACAATGGGGCTTGTTTGAGACCAATTCCTTCTTACGAAAATTTCCATCCACTTTTCTATTTTCCCACTCTCTTTTATCCTCTTCTTTTCCCTCTTCTATACTTAACCAAATTCCCCTTTCTTTTTTCCCTCTACTTTCTCTTTCCGATTACTTAGTCATTTTTCCAAAAATGTCTAACTGCACGGGTTGGCAGACTAATGGGTTCACATTTGCACTCATGATTTTATATCACAACTCCGACCGATCGCTTCCCCATTCCATACCTAGCCACCTTTTTTATCACGGATTCCTAGGCAAGTGAGCTTTAGATTGCTCTTCCATTGTTCTGTGACCTACAAACAACACCCGAACTTCCACGATATACAAATTGACTGTCGGACTCCCACATCATCCCCTCTTCCTTGTTACACATTTTCACTCAAAAGTTATAAGACATACAATTTGACTGTCGAGGCCTCACGTGTCCTGGGGAACCCTTGTCACCCTATTTTGAAGCTCGTCTGACCGCTTTCCATACTTATCCATTTCTTGGAATCTCTTTTGTGGATCGTTGGGTTGGCGGGTTCAAGAAATTTCCAATTCCTAATCGATGTTTCCTGTGCCCGCCACCTTCGCACTTCTTTCCAAGTCTGAAATAACTAAGGTTTAATGCTAACAACTCATCATGCAGAAACTGTAAATATTGTCATGAATGAGAAAAAGGCTCGAGGAGAAAGTCACATTGACTATCCCTACACAAATTGTCCATAAACATGCAGAAAAGATCTTTCTAGGTAATGGGATATCTATTACAAATTTCAATATATTAGCAAAAACGAGTTCGACCTACTGTTTCCATATTCCATACTTAGCCAATTTTTCGATTGCGGGTTCCCGGACAGGTGGGCTCAAGATTGTTCTTCTATTGTTCTGTGACCTGCAAACATCACTCAGAGTTCCGCGATATACAAATTGACCGTTGGACTGCCCCATCATGCCTTCTTCCGTTTTACACATTTTGCACTCAAAATTTCTGATACATATAATTTGACCGTCGGGCCCTCACCTCTCCTGAGTATCCCTTGTAACCCTATTTTGAATCCTAACCGACCGCTTTCCATACTTAGCCATTCCTTAATTTCTCTTCTCCATCCCCTCCACCTTCGCACTTGTTTCTAAATATGCAATTAGTAAGCTTTAATGCTAATAGCTCATCATCCAGGAATCGTAAAGATTGTCACTAATAAGAGAAAGGCTCGAGGAGATCTCCCATTAATACACATTAAACCAAGATTTGCAGAGGGTTATATTATCCCATCCGTGTGTTCATTTCAAACATCATGGATTGTCTTTCGCAGGTTGTTGGGTTGGCGGGTTCACAAAATATTCAATCCTGAATTTCTCTTCATTGTACCCGCCACCTTCGCACTTCTAAGTATGCAATTACTAAGATTTAATACTAACAACTCATCATGCATCAACCGTAGAGATTGTCATTAATGAGCGAAAGGCTCAAGGAAATCTCCCATTCACACACATTGGACCAAGATTTGTGAGGGTTATATTATCCCCTCCAACTATTCATTTCAAACATCGCCTGGAGAAAACAGACGTTCTCGTAAACTTATGGCACCAAATCGACAAAAATTATGTGGAGATACAATGAACATCTTTAGGCGTGAGGACCAGAACTTCCAGTGGTCCAGGGAATACTCTTACTACTCATCCCCTTTCACCCAGAACGAAATAATTTGGACCTCTGGAATTGCTCATGCAAGATGCATCCCTAAAGTTTTTGACTGTAAGGAGTTGGTCTCTTGGTGTGTCAAGAGATATATTCCAGGCCAGATAATTATTCCACTGCAGGACCACTCTCATGTTTCTTTGTCACCTCAAGTCTTCCACAAGATGTTAAAGTTGTCGGAGTCAACATTGAACTTCAAAGGAGAAGATTGCAAGCAGTTCCTAACAAAACATGATAATGGGTTGGACCTCTTGCTCAAGTTCCTGGAAGACCCGACAACAATTCCTAAAGATATCGCAAGGTTGCAGGTTAGTTCATTTAGAAATCCATTTCGGGAAATTACCTGGTTGTTTACAAGAATAACAGGACATGAATCCACAATAAGTATTTCTTGCATGATTCTTTATATTTTGTATTTCACAGTCAAGGAACAAGCCATTTTTCATTGGGGGAAGCTAATTTCCATTGAAATCTGTTCCCAATTGTCATGATTCAAAGAGGAGAAGAAATTTTATGTGTCATACTACTTGGTTTTCGCGATAGCGCATTGCTGTTTGTTTCCAAAACTGTCTGTGTCCAAGAAGGTAAACTGTGAATTTAACCTAATAACCTTTTGGTACTAGCCCTTGTGGAGGCACAAGGCCTCCCATTGTTTTTATGAGGTTTTTAATGACTTTGTCTCAGTTTTCAAAGATTTATTGTTAGGAAAGGATGCTCCCCGCATGTTTGACGAGGAAACCAAGTTTTTGGACAAGAAGGGGACACTTAAACAAATGGAGAATTACAATTTGATAATGATTTTTGGCTCCAAGGAAAATCCTACTTTCCTTCCATGTCACATTACAGACAAAATGTTTGTTACAAAAATAGCAAGGCAATACAACTACTGGTTGCAATTTTTCCATGAGAAGAGAAAAAAGTAGTTCATTACTCTGCCTTGGAAAGTTGGGGAGTTCGTGTTCAGTCAAGTCAACAAGATTGATGAATTCACAGGCCATTTCAACAACTTGAACCTAAGATATGTTGAAAGGCTAAGAAGGTTCGACCCTAATGGGATTTTTTTAGAACATTTACTAACAGTTGGCTTCAATCATTCTTTTATCCAGAACAAAGACAAAGACAATGACGACAACACTCCTGCTCCTGACGCTGGCAACCTAGAGACATTACAAAGCACCATTGAATTGTACAAACAACATGGAAAATTCCTCAGTGAGAAGAGTTTTCAATCCCCAGCTACCACTCCCAAGGGTACGACATCCAGGAGCATCACTCCAATGACCCACCCCAGTAAGAAAGAAACCCAAAATTCTTCAAATGGAGGAGGATATAAGAACCCTCCTCGTGGTAAAATTGATATTTCTCACAATCTTCTTGTGACGAAGAAGAGAAAAAACATTGTAGGGAAAGCGGAAGAGCTCGAAATTGAAAGTGAAGACATGGAACTTGAGAATGATCTGGATAACTTATTCCACAACGTTGATTAGCCCGAGGACACGATCCACCATAGTCCTCAAATGGAAATAGCTGAGACCTAAAGTTTTTACGAAGATGAATCCTTCATATTCTAGAGTGTTATTTTTGACAGCGAATCTAAAAATTTAATTATTGAAAAGAGAGATATAAGAAATAAGAAAGGGAAATCTCGTCCAAATATTAACCTTAAGAACATGCATCCGTCCCAAATCTCTCAAATTCACCGAGCAACCATAGATACTCTTGATGATTCCATTGGAGGCATTGAGGCATAGAATGCTAGACTGAAGGAACGACTCAAGGAATTGGAGGAAGCTTTGATTCCTATCCCATTGCTTGTCAGTCCTTTAGCAATAACCGTGACTGCCACCCCTGTAGCCAAGTTAAAAGGATCCTCCAGCCTCCTCACATCGTGTAGAGGCTATGTGGAGAAGAACATTAAGAAAATAATGGAGCTAATTACTCAAGCATGGAAAACATCACAAAGTATGGCTTCCCTTGGAATGAGGGCACATGATTTGCACAAACATTTGTAGGCGGATTTAAAAAATGAAGAACGTTTCTATCTAGAGATGATCCTCCCTTTTGGAATATATGTCAACAATCTGACATATATGATAAGAAGACAAGAAGATCTCCCCTCCCCAAACCGGATCAAAAAATTAAATGCATGTTGGAAAGGGAAAGTTAAGAGCCTACATCTCATTGTCCAATCATGTGAACAATCCATATCAAAGAAAAAATAATTATTCAGAAAGCTGATCGAAATAGACTTAGCCGAAAGTACCAATGAGGTCCAAGACCCCAACTTAATCATCAACTCCTTGTCCTTAACCAAGCAAGCCTTCGATGAAAAATTTGATAGTTTTAAAGGGTTGTATTTAGAAAAGTTTTACAACATCCTTGAATATGGTGAAGATGATGTGGACAACTAGCTAGTGGACTATTTGGTACAGAATGAAGAAATTGATCAGGCACTGTGTAATATTTCTATCGATCTAAGGGAATGAGAAAATGAGCTTTTCAACATAAAAATCCGGGATGAGATCAATGTGGCTCCCATGAGAAGCTACATTGAAGAATGGCTCCAAAGGGCAATCGACAAGCTCATCGGCGAAGAGAAACAAGCAGCTAACACGATTCCAGTAGTCATCCACGAGATCAATAAAAAGGCATCAACAAGCAAATAACAAAGGGGGAGATAGATACCATCATAGTAAGTCTATATTGATCACTTCCTGCTTTGTTTATCAATCCATTTATTCCACATCTTTAAATAGAAATGTCTAACCAAAGACTGATAACTTCCAATTTCTTCTTTTCAGGTCTTGCTCTCTACCGTCGCCCGCTTCTTCTTTCTACAATCCTATTTCTTGTACTTATTTCTTTTATGGTCCATGGGATCCTCAATCCAAGTCTATATGACAAACACATTTAAATTTCCATGAATATGTAACATTATTATTTTTTTCTAAATTTCAAAGAAAACTACTTCGGGAACAATCTCGATGGTGCCTTGTAACCATGTTTTCGGAATGCAAAATCAGTTCTCTTTATGCATGTTGGTCATCTTCTTTTATTTTTATGTGCTCATAAAATTTAATCTTCAACTATATTGGATGTCAGGAAATTGTGTTTATTTAATTTGAATGTTTAATATGTGTGATTCCTAGTCCTATTTTCCAGGAACCTTTATTTCAAAAAACAAAAAAAACAACAATATTCTCTATCGTTTTGTATTGCTTTAAGTCATTACCACGGAAATTCTCTAAGAAACCTTCGAAATTTTTTATCATTTCCAAAAGAACAATCAACTGGATATACATGTTGAGATGTCCAGTTGGTATTGTTGTTCTTGAGATTAATCCTAAGGCTCAAAGAGTAATGTCAAGCATCATGAGTGTTTAAATAAAATGTTTTAAATGAGTGCTTTTCCTACCTTTAGTTCTATAAGAAATGATATTTCAATGAAATTAATAATAGGACAGCACAAAGATTGTATTTCGTTGTCTGAGTCACAATTATAATATCAAATGGTGTGAAAGAAAGTTACAAAACTGTTAAACAAAGTTAGGAATCAATTGCAGATGAGTCTTACCTTGTTTGCCATGGAAGAAGAGTAGAGAAGGCACCCTTGAACATGATATGAAATGCAGTAATTCATGCAGAATGCAGGTCTTGATTTACTCATAGTAAATACATAGGAAAAACTACTTACCTAATGAATTACTGGTATAATATGATCACAGTAGTTGTAATACTAAATTGCAATCAACCATTTTTCAAGGAATTACATAAAGAAATTTGGAGAAATGAAAATACAGAGGAAACACATAACTCAAACTGAACGAAAATTAGAATCTTTGTCTACACTTGTATTAATACTCAAAAAGAGATTTTCTCGGTTACATCCGACAAGAATCAACCTCGAATACATCTTAAATCTATCTATTTATACAAAAAATATCACAACTCAAAAACCGTTGGACTTCATACAATATCTCTTAAAAATAAAATGTAATTCGAATGAAACGACAACATGAAGATATTGTTTGATCTGACGCTTTCATCTATCTCTTCATCTGCTCACATACGCACTCGTTTTCCTCTTCTCTTTGAATTGGGCACACATTTCCATTGAGGCAACCATAATCATTTTTTTATTGTCCTCATCGTCTAATTCCATTGCTATCTATTCTTCGGATGCGTTTACTGGAAAAAGAATATCAGTTGAAAATATAGGGGGAGTGATAATGTGACATGTAGATCAACGTTGGCTTGTTATGTGATGGCTAACAATTACAAGAAAAAGTAACTACTCATGAATAGGATGATGTGGGGACAAGTGTAGGTGGTGAGGTAAACAAGGTAATTGATGTGGAAGGTGTGACAAGCAGGAGGGTGAAGGGGGTACATGACGTGGATGACAGATGTTTCTCCAGCGTCCCTTTATGTTTCTCTATTTTTCTGGGGTGCGAGGGGGTGGTTTGAAGTAACCTGCTTTTCATCCCACAATGCACTTGGTGATGCCACGTACCCCCGAGAGAAAACCATGGTTTAAATTGAGGGACCGCCCTTCGAAATTAAACCCCATGCAACTTCACCCCCCGCAATCGCTCTAAATCACTGATCTCCATGATCCATTAAAATCCGACTGTCAATCTTTGCAAAGTGAGATAAGCGCCCAAAGTTAAGCTAAGGTCACAAATCTTGGTCATATGTAGAGAAGATAGAGCAAATTTTGTGCAATTCATGTCTGTAGATCTGTGCGGGGGACACGTGTTAGACGATCCTCATATTCGGCTATTTCGTACTCTAGGGGGGAGGCAAGTAGCACTGATTAAAGAAATCCCGAAGACCCAAAGCCCATCTAGACCGTTGATTGAAGTGGACACGTGGCAAGAGATCATACACTTCGACGGATAACCACTTTGGAAGAAAGATGGATGTGTGAAGAGAGAACTCCCAAAGCCCGGAGTTCCGAAGTAAATCTTCATCGTTGAAATCCAGAGGACACATGGCAGAATATCCTATACTTCAGAGACTTAGCACTTCAAAGATTTTCACCTCAAAACGCCTAAATCCTAGAGTTCCGAAGTAAATTGGATCCGTCCAATATCAAAGGACACACGTTGTTAGATATTCCACTTCGGGGACTTAGTGCTCCATAGAGTTTGTGCTCCCTTTTCTGTCTATTTATACCCTTCCCTGTTATATTTGGTCCTTTTCTTAGTTTATCCACCTTCCGAACTGATTTATCGTTCCACTAGATTCTGAAATTTGATCCACCAAGTTTTCTTGCAACTTTTCATGGTGCCATAATCCTTAAGGAAACAAGATTAGCCTACCTGTAACAAGAGAGGTCTGTAAGTTTTTCAAATAGTTTAAACTTTCTAATTGTGAAAGGTGAAAATGGATTTGAAATCAAAGTTCTTTTATTTAAAAAAGATTCATTGATCTTCGTATAACCTTACTGACGAAGAATTTATTAACGTTAATGGAGATGTCTACCTAGCGATCTGCAATCCTTGTTTGAATCATTATCCCTAATTAGTCATAAACACCATCAATATTTTGACGGTTCACGTTCGAGAGTTTTAGATGTGACAGAGTGGGAAACTCCCGAATCCCAAATCCACGAAAATATTAATCTTTGGATAATCTCTTTTAAAACCTTAATTAATCATGTTTGAAATGGTGTGTTAACTTCAAGTGTTTCGGGAGTTCGGGCTTCAGGGACTTTAATGTATCTCAAGAGGGACTTCCCGAAACCTGAAACTACGAAGAAATTAATTATCTAGTAATTGATCTTAAGTCTTAATTAATTGCACTTAATTTTAAGTATTTCAAAACTTCGGACTTTGGAAATTTTAGAATACGATACAGGGGAAAAGTCTGAAATCTGAACTGCGGAGTCATTAATTATCTCTTGATCATGATTAACTTAATTATTTAACATTCAATACTTCAACATTTTGATATTTCGGTGATTCGTGAATTCATTCTTTGTTAAAGTCCCGAAGGATCATCTCCCGTAGTGACGTGTTATAGATGACGTCATTCTAGATGATGTGTCGAGGAAAGACATATGCCACATGTTACTTGGAATCATGTGAATCCTCCAATGAAAATGTTAAAAATGGGTGCCACGTGTCAACTCAGGAAAGACTCAAAAGGTACACGTGTATTACAACTTGTGCCTTTAAAAGGTTTAGGAAAAGTCGGGTTTCAGAGTTTTTATTGTTTAGACTTATTGAAACATCTGAAGCACGAAGCTCTGAAGCGACCGTTAGAGATTTACCTCTTTAAAATTCAGGTGGCTCCAGAACTCCAAAGGTATTAGGATCTTCGATCAAAAGGGAAAAATCATAAACGAAGGATATCGTGCATGCCTTATTATTAACTAACCAACACTGAATTTGATTTAAAATCAAAAGGTTATTTTCTAAGTTTTTGCTTTCTTCGGGTGAAATTTTGTTTTTCATGAGGTGAAAAATATAAAGCTCAAAAGTCAGAATTGTATGTGTTCCAACATAGGCTCCATCTGGGGATTGTGTATCCCTGTGAGACGCAAAATAATAGTAGACCGAGTGCCTTTATTGGACAAATGGAGTCATTATTGCATTTCTAGAAAATATTTTTAGAAGTTAATCATACAAAGAAAAAACGAACTTCAACTGAATCTCAGAAAACCTTCAAAACACACCTAATTATTGATCTCAAGTTAGGCTATTTAAAATTTCCCTTTCCTAAAACTAAGTTTGGATCTGTTTAAGATAATCAAAACAAATTTAACCGAAATATCAGACTTCGACCGACTTCGTTCACATCAAGGTTAAGTAGATGTAATAATTTATTTAGGGAATCCCTCGTTGGTTCAAAATGTAAATATTACCGGAAAGAGAAATAAATGTCAGAGTATGTTATATAGATATGTATGACATCCATACATATATCATAGATATTGATTCACTGTCATGGAGCTTGTTCAGTACCCCGATGAAGTTATCTGCTTCTCCCATTGAATTTCCTTTCACCACTTCAATTAACACTTTTGCATTTTGCTGAGATGAGGGAAATCATTACATGAATTTCCTTTCATCATCTCTTTGGACAAGATGGGGGAAATCAAATTATGAATTTCCTTTCACCATCTGTCTTATATTTTAATATTTTGAAGTGGGGGTAATCAATCTATATGTATCATACAAAAGGATGATATCTACTTAAAATTTAAAAAGAGGGTCTGTCATAATTTTTTAAGTATACACTGAAACTAGTTCTCACCCAGTCTTCAATACACCTTCGCCTATAGGGAAGATTTTATAGGGATTTTGATTTTTCAGGGATCGACCTTGAGCGAATTAGTCAGTTTAGAATCCGATAGAAGAGCTAAAGTCATCAGGATTAGCCTAGACATACTTTATTTCAATTTAAATCAAAGGAACATAATGATTTTCGCCTAATCTCATTTTGAAGATATGTTTTTAAGTTTTCAGAGTCAAGGTGAATTTCCTTCTTTCTATGAAGACTAAGGAAAGGTAACGAAAATCAGGAGTGAATAAAAGTTTGGTGGTAGGCAAAAAAATAGAACGAGGACTCAGAGGGCCTGATGCAAAATAATCCCACTCCCACACAAGTTTGTTTATTGATTCTCGAACTTCCTTTCAAACCTTTTTTATCTTTATTTTTATTTTATTTTTATTTCATTTTTTTATTTCAGAGAAGCCTTCAGAATTTCTTAGTATGACATTCTAAGTTGTAATTTTATACTTCTCTGATCCTTGATCAGCTGACAATATTATCGTGAGTGAAACCCCCTATACGTTCGATAAGATTTCCTTAAAATTTTAGGTTGAACTAGCGGGGTAGGAGTTCATGCCTCAGATTTCCTTTGTATTTTCAATCAAGCAGATCATTAATTTATCACCTGTTTTGAGAGAAAGCGAATGTTTTTAAAAATGAGTGTCTGATTCTGATGCATCCTTATCTCTCATTTTAATAGTAAGTATTCTGCACAGGAACGAAATGTGAAATGTCAGAAAATTCTACAGAATAGAGATGGTATGTGATACAAATGCTTTTATATTCGCTTTGATGATGTCAAGTAAACATGGGTTATTTACAACAAATGATAAAATGACTTAGATAATTTACAAAATAAAGGTAAAATTGCAAATTGAAACAGAAAACAAACGTCAATCCAAACCGATATATGCATTGGGAATATGAAATATGACTATTGTATAAAATGTTTTAAGTAACGCCCGTTGATAGGAGCGTCAACAATTTCTCCATCGAGGTTTTCCAGTGAGAAGGAATTTTTCCCCTCGGCAGCTGCAATTCTAAATGGTCCAAACCAAAGATGATCGAACTTGCCATGTTTCCCTGCATCTTCTTTTCTAACGTCCCACTTTAAGACTAGATCGCTAGGAAGAAACTCCCTATCTTTAGCCTTTTTATCAAAAAGGTCATTCATATTATCTTGGTACTTTTGAAGTTTGTCATCTACTTCCACTCTGTTCTGTTGAACTTCGATTATTTGATTTATCCTTCTTGTAACGTTGTTTGGCTCTTCATTTGCATTCTTCCAGAGATTCATCAAAGGAAGAGAAAGATTGATAGGAAGGACAACGTCAGTACCATAAACCAATTAAAAAGGGGACATACCTATTGATTTCTTGGTGCCAATTTGGTTCACCCATAGGGAATATTTCAAGTGGGTGTGCCAAGCCTTTTTATTTTCTGTCAACACTTTTTTTATTATAGTCACCATGATCTTGTTAGACGATTCATCCCACCCATTTCCCTGAGGATAATAGGTCGTAGAATGTCCTAACACAATGTTGTATTTATGGCAGAAATTGATCATTGCCATATACTTAAAATCGTGAGCGTTGTCAGTGACCATTTTCTGAGGACAACCAAATCTCGATAGGATGTTTTCTTCCAAGAAGTTTATTACTACCAAATCCATAGAATTTTGACTTGGAATGGATTCTACCCATTTAGTGAAGTAATCAATAGCGGTTAGAATCCATCTATGTTGAGAACTTGATTGTGGATGTATTTTTCCGATGAAGTATAGGCCCCATTGTTGAAATAGGGCTTCATATTTTACTGGGATTAAAGGTAGGGCATAGAGCTTATGATTTCCATCGAACAGTTGGCATGAATTACAGGCTCTGACTCTCGTGTTCACATTGGTAAATAACTTTGGCCAGTAATATCCAACCCTTAAAATCTTTTAGGTTGTTTCTCTCCATGCATGGTGTCCTTCGCACACTCCTTCATGGAATTCATCGATGACGCCTTATGTTTCAAATTCTGTTAAGCAACATAACAAGAAACCTAGAGGGTCTTTCCAGTACAATCGACCATCAATAATACAGTATTTAATTGTGTGTAGCTTCAAAGTCCTTGCTTTAGATAGAGTCATGTCATTCGGGAATTGAAGGGCAAGGAGGTATGTAACAATACCTTGATACTAGGTAGAGGTGAAAAACTTATCTTCAATTCAAATAGTAGGCGCCTTATCGTCAATTTCCTCTATATCCAGAAGAGATTCATGTGATTCGGGGTTATTTATCTTGAGCAACCTGAAATTTGATTCGGCTAACAACTTCTCCATGCCTTGACCTTTAACTAGATTCGTCGGTTTCACTTATAGATCACACTCTTGAATTTTAGCCAACCATTGGCCTCTTCTTCCATCACTGTCTAGCTGGACCAATATGTATTTGATAACATTTGTTGGCATGTAAGTGATTATTTTGGAATGCAATACATATGTTCTGAAGGCCTTGAGAGCCTTCACCATTGTGTATGCTTTCTTCTCAAGTATATCGTATATTAATTCTCCGTCCTTGAGGCTTTTGCTGAAGAAGGCTATTGGTTGCTTGAATCCTTCATCATTCTTTTGCAGGAGTACCGCTGCAACAATATGTTCAGAAGCGAATGAGAATATTAAGAATTCCTTTGTATAGTCTGGACTTGCTAGCACCGGTTCTTCCCCTATATATTTTTTGACACACTCGAAAGATGCTTTAGCTTCTACAGTCCATTTCACTTTGTTGTCCTTCTTCAACATATCTGTAATCATTTTGATTATTTCAACAAAGTTGGGAATAAATCTTCTCAAAAAGTTGATCTTTCCTAAAAAATATTGAATTTATTTTTTGTTCCTAGGGATAGTAATCATGTCTATAGCCTCAAATCGCTTAGGGTCGACCTTGATTCCTTATTTGACACTATATTGTTAGAATATAGAAGATCGTGTGCTCGTTTTACCATTGACGATAACCTCGTCACCCAACCATAGATCGAAGCCACCCTCCGAGCACCTTAACCTTGACTGAGAATTACTCCGGAAGCAAACCCTAGGCTAGATAGCCAAACAAGGTGTAGCACATCTTCCTCCAAGGATAGCACACCAACAATAGCTGATCAGATAGTCTAAACCCTAGCCAAGAGATAGTCCAAGCCAATACTGAAACTGGTTGTTGTAGCAGCTGCACCTGCAGCTCTCCTCCAAACGTGCACACCAAACTCAGAACTGCAGTGCGCACCAGTTGCTCTCTGCAATTTTGAGATGTGTCAAATGAGAACTGGTGCCCTGTATTTATAGTGGTTCTGCCATATTTGTTGGGGTTGACTTCTCCTTCTGGATATGTGTCTATTAAGTATATTATTATTATTTCTGGCCGAGTTCTTCTCTTGGAGGCTAATAACCTAATATAAATTATCTTCTTGAGCCGACAAGACTTCTAGGGTTATTAGCCAACTCATTAGGGTTTTCTCTTGCTTTTCGAAGTCTTCTATTCTCGTCAGGTTTACATGTGGAGGTAAATACCTCCTGCAACTACCATAATATTAACATATATGACCTAAGAGCTTACCTTCTTGCATAGCAACATGTAATTTCTTGGGATTAAGAGACAAACCAAACTTTCTTCATTTTTCGAAGATCTGCCTAAGGTGTAGCAAATGTCCTACAACAGAGTTAGAAAAAACCGTCAAATCATCAAGATAAATAACAACGAATTTGTCTCTCACATCGACGAACACGATGTCCATTTCTCTCTGGAAGGTAGCTCCTGCATTCATCAAACCAAATGGCATTTTATCGTACATAAAGGTTCCCCACGAAGTGGTAAAAAAAATCTTTTCTCTGTCATCTTCATGAACAACGATTTGATTATAACTCGAAAATCATCAATCATGGAAATCTTGTTGGCCTCTACTACCTTCTCTAGAACATGATCCATTTTCGGGAGCGGGTAGTTGTCTTTAAGGGACGATCGATTTAAGTTTATGAAATCAACACATAGCCTTATTTCGCCATTTTTCTTTCTGATGGGAACCAAATTCACTACCCATTCAGAGTACCTGAGTGGAACAATTATTTTTGCATCGAGAAGTTTCTTAAATTCCATTTCTATCACTGGCAGGAGAATCAGGTTTATCTATCTGACTTTCTATTTGAAAGGTTTAATGCCATGTTTTAAAGGAATCTTATGTTCAATAACAGAGGTATCGTAAGTTTTTAGATCATCATAAGACCATGCAAAAACATCTTTGTATTGTCTAAGCAACTCAACGTACTTACTTTTCATTTGGGCTGGAAGGTATTTTGATGTCTTGACCATTTTGGGATCTTCGTTAGTTCCTACATTACAGTCTTCAACTTCTTCGGGTTGGGGACATAAGGTAGACTTTAAAGGTATGCCATCCTGGTCAAACAACCTTTCTAAGGGGATCAAGCCTCTAGGAATCTGATTGTTCTTAAGAAAGAGAATGAGGTGGTTTTCAATCTTGTCTTGGAATTTTTCTTTTTTCTCTCCTTCTTGCATAACCCAAGCATGATCATTTTGGTTTTCCTGATCTATGTGATTTTCAAAAAACTCATCAACCATCTACATAAACTGTTTGATTTGTTCGTCATCTTCAAACACTTCTCATTACTGAATATTGATCTGGATCGAAGGTCTATTCCTTATCTCGATGTGATACTTCAGTTTCAAGGCAGTAGGGGGTATGAAGGTCGCAATAGCCTTGGCCAAGGAGTCAACTTGTTGATTCTCCATCCTGGGAATAGAGTGAATATTAAAGGATGAGAATAAGTTCTCTATAATATCCCAGGCACAATTCCTGTATGAAATCAACCTTGGGTGCTTATCTTGATACTGTGGTTTCACTTGTTTTACAATAAGCTCTGCATCACCATAAACTATCAAATGTTAGTTTTTTAACTTCCTTGCAACTTCTAATCCTAAAACCAGAGCTTCATATTCACAAAGATTATTTGTATAATCGATATCCCATTGTAATATATAAGAGAAGGGAATAACATACTCATCACCTGGTGCCACGAATAAAACTCCAGCTCCTTCTCCTTTGCAAGAGGAGGCACCATCGAAGAACATTTTCCACATTCCTTCTCTAACATTTACATTTTTCTTTGTTATTTCTATTTTTTTTATTTTCTTCTTATGTACATTCTTAAAAATCGTCATCTATAGATAATATACAATTTCCTAAGTCCTGATCAACAATATAGACTGGGTAATTATTGGGGTTTTGAGGGTCACTTATAGTATACGCCAATCTAGTTTCTTTGTACAGTCGCGTGAATTGCCCACCCAAAATTGGGATCGTAGCGTAAGTCATGTCCATCTGAACTGATCCTCCTAATTTGGTGCCCCGAGACCTGGATAGAAGCATGTCGTACTTGGCAGGGACGTCAGTAATGACCACATCCATAAGGATACTTTTCACAGGGATATGAGCAATATTTACTACCAAATATTTAATCATTCCTAGACACTTAACCTTTCTAGAATCAAATGAGTACAAGTCTTGATAAGGTATGGTAATTTCGAGGCCCAACTTTTCCATGATAATTTTAGGCATTAAATTATGAGAGGCCCCAAAATCTAACATACAACTGTGGAGTAAATGGTCGTGCATGGATAGTGTAATATAGAATGGAGAAACATGATCCTTATTGTTTTCAATGTGTGGACCGGACATGATCATAGGTCTTTCATCATGCAGATTAATAACGTCTTCTTGACATTCAACATCAGAAAAATTTATCGCTTTAGCAATTTGCTTTTTATAAATTAGGTTTTTTGCAAGTTCAACCAGAGGCATTGGGATTTTAATTTTATTAAGTTCAATTTCCAAACTGAAACCTCCAATTGTTTTTTGACTTTCTCCGGTTGGAAATTCTGCTTCTGTATTTTTCGGCTTCTTAGTTTTGATTGTTCTT
Organism: Picea sitchensis; assembly: GCA_010110895.2. Classification (NCBI taxonomy): domain Eukaryota; kingdom Viridiplantae; phylum Streptophyta; class Pinopsida; order Pinales; family Pinaceae; genus Picea; species Picea sitchensis. Next base: position 35,227 of record SNQJ01S0046310.1, read on the forward strand.
GCTTCAACTGGATTTGTTTGGGCAGCTTGTGTTTCAGTTGGTAGTTTAGTAACTGCTGCCTCATTCATTTTACTTAGTGATAAAACCTTTTTTGGTGGAACATTCGTAGAATTTTTCTCTCTAGGCCTTAAATCATACTTTTGTTGGAGTTCGACCAATATTGAGTTGCCGAGATCTTGATACGTAGAGTCTCCCAGATTATTGATGTTTTCCTCATTATTAAACAAGGATTCTAGGTCTAAATATTTCTCATAATATTGCCTGGTTAAATGCGGCTCAAGATCATCATCGATAAGGTTGTTTAGATCTTCTTCTAACTCCTCATAATCTTGCATTGCATCCCTCTGCATGAAATTTTCAGTTTTAAATGGAGCTTGGATCTTTTGATCTTCATTTTTTACTTGTCTTTGTTGTATCTGTGGGTTAGGGTTTCTCCTGAACTGATTTCTAACGTATGGATCAAGTTTGGCTTGATCTAATTCCATTCTGGAGATTTTGTTTGATAAATATTTAATTATCTTGGCCATCTCATCCATTTTTCCTTCTGCGGACTTCCCAGATCTAGAGGGTCCTGTCTGTTCTTTGAAATGCCTAGGTTCTCCGGTTCCCATCTCAACCTTAGTTTTTAATTTCCCGAATGCCATCATATTGGATTTGATTTCTATAGAATCGTCTTACATTCCTGATAAATTGGTAGACCTCCTTTCTCTTAGAAGTAGAGCGAAGTCAGAATCGAAAGCCCCTGCAAAAGTTACTTTTGCAGCAGGTTGAGAAGGTTTGACTTCGACTGGTATTTTGTTATATAGTTTATTGAACCTCTGGATAAATTCTAGGATCGGTTCAGAAGTTTTTTTTCTTAAAGTTCTGAATTCGGTTAAATAATAGAGATGGTCCTTTTTTTCGCCCCACTGTCTTAGGAAGGCATTTTCTAGTTCGTCATATGATCTTATGGAACCTACTGGAAGTCCTCTGAACCAGGTCCTCACTTGTCCTTCAAAGGTTTGTACTAATAGCCTTGAGTAAATGTCCTCGTGTTCGATGCCAAGGATATCAACAAACTAATAAAAAAAGGCTATGTGTTCTGTAGCGATTAGATCTCCCTCTCCCATGAATTTGGGGAGGTTCTTCATGTAATTTTTGGGAAAATAATGAAGGACAATAAGGAGAATCAAGGGAGCGTATCTAGCAACTACCTTGGAAAATATTCTAGGGGGTTGAGCTTTTCCACCAGCTCCTGCACTTCTTGTGCCACTGACACCAGCTCCTCCATCACCAACCATTGGAAGTCTAGGAGACAGACTTCGAGGGATAAAAAGGGGATTTTCAAAAACTTCAAGGGACTGAGCTTCTGACCTTTCGACTACTTCGGGACATGGCGATGGAAGTTCAGGAAAAAGACTGCTAGGAGATGAAAGATCTATATGAGGGGGAAAAAGGAAACTTGAGTTGGGTTCCTCAGGTTTACTGGATGTATATATATTGGAGGCGATAGGAGATGAATCAGGGTATAAAAAGTACTCTTAAGAGTGTCAGGAAACAACAACCTTTACCTCGGGAAAGGAGAGAATTGGCAGATCATTAATGAGAACGGGGATTGAAAGGGATCCTTTGTTCTCATTGGTAATAGTATCTGGCAAGTCAATCTCAACTTTTATCTTGGGAACAATTACCTCCGGATTTTTGAGTTTAGACTCAGGTTTACTAGTTGATGCCTCTGCAGAATGAATTTGTTTAAAACTTTTTTTAGGGGTTAGTTCTTCAGTCTGAACCTTAGCATTAACTTGTGTAACTCTTGGTTGATATACTTTACCTGTTGATGCAGTAGTCTGTTTGAGATATCCCTTTGGTTTCAAAAACTTTTTGAGATCTCACACTGGTGTGGTCTGCTTATCGTCTGGATTTTTCCTGGTATTCTTTCGACCGAATGCAAGTTTTTTCTATGGTGGAGTTGCCAAGTGAAAAATAAAATAAGCCTTACTTATGTATTCAATATTTGTTCACCATCAAAGATCAAAATTTACTTTGTCGTTTTCCCAGGGAAAATGATTTTGTTTCTTCGTCCCGGGCAACGACACCAAAAATATGTTGTTCTTGAGATTAATCCTAAGGCTCAAAGAGTAATGTCAGGCACCATGAGTGTTTAAAGAAAATGTTTTAAATGCGTACTTTTCCTACCTTTAGTTCTATAAGAAATCATCTTTCAATGAAATTAATAATATGACAATACATAGGTTGTATTTCATTGTCTCAGTCACAATTATAATATCAAATGGTGTGAAAGAAAGTTACAAAAAACTGTTAAACAAAGTTAGGCATCAATTGTAGATGAGTCTCACCTTGTTTGCAGTGGAAGAAGAGTAGAGTAGGCACCCTTGAACATGATATGAAATGCAGTAATTCACACAGAACACAGGTCTTGATTTACTCAGAGTAAATACAGAGGAAAAACTGCTTACCTAATGAATTACTGGTATGATATGATCACAATAGTTGTAATACTAAATTGCAATAAATCACTTTTCAAGGAATTACATAAAGAAATTCGGAGAAATGAAAATACAGAGGAAACACATAACTCAAAATGAACGAAAATTATAATCTTTGTCTGCACTTGTATTAATACTCAAAAAGAGAGTTTTTCTATTAGATCCGGCAAGAAGCAGCCTCGAATAGATCTGAAATCTATATATTTATACAAAAATTATCACAACTCAAAAACCATTGGACTTCATACAATACCTCCTAAAAATAGAATGTAATTTGAATGAAACGACAGTAGGCAAATATTGTTTGAGTTGGTTCTTTCATCTGTCTCTTCATATGCTCACAGACGCACTCGTTTTCCTTTATTTTTTGAATTGGGCACACATGTCCATTTAGGCCACCGTAATCATTTGTTTACTGTCCTCGTCATCTGATTCCATTGCTATCTATTCTTCGAATGCGTTTACTGGAAAAATAATATCAGTTGAAAATATGGGGGGAGTGATAATGTGACAGATAGCTCAGTGTTGGCTCGTTATGTGATGGCTAACAGTTACGAGAAAGAGTAAATGCTCACGAATAGGATGACGTGGGGACAAGTGTAGATGGTGAGGTAAACAAGGTAACTGACGTGGAAGGTGTGACAGGTTGGAGGGTGAACGAGGTACATGACATGGATGACAGGTGTTTCTCCAACGTCCCTTTACGTTTCTGTATTTTGTGGGGGCACGAGGGGGTGGTTTGAAGTAGCTCGCTTTTCGTCCTGTAGTGCACCTAGTGATGCCACGTACCCTCGAGAGAAAATCATGGTTTAAATTGTGGGACCGCCCTTTGAAATTAAACCTCACGCAACTTCGCCCCTCGCAATTGCTCTCTGCCACTGATCTCCACGATCCATTAAAATCCAACTGTCGATCTTCGCAAAGTGAGATAAGCGCCCAAAGTTAAGTCGAGGTCACAACTCTTGGTCATATGTAGAGAAGATAGAGCGAATTTCATGCAATTATTGTCCGTTAATTTGAGCGGGGGACATGTGTTAGACGATCCCCGTATTCGGCTATTTTGTACTCCGAGGGGGAGGCAAGCAGTGTTGAGTAAAGAACTCATGAAGACTTGAAGCCTATATGGCTCGTTTATTGAAGTGGACATGTGGCAGGAGATACTGCACTTCGACGGATAACCACTTCGGAAGAAAGACAGATGTGTGAAGCGAGAACTCCCAAAGCCCAGAGTTCTGAAGTAAATCTTCGTCATTGAAATCAAGAGGACACGTGGCAGGAGATCCTGTACTTCAGAGATTTGTACCTTGGAATGCTCGAAGCTTGGAGTTCCAAAGTAAATTGCAGTCATCCAATATCAAAGGACACGTGGCATCAGATCTTCCACTTCAGGGACTTAGCGCTCCAAAGAGTTTGTGCTCCCTTTTATGTCTATTTAGCTCCTTCCTTGCTATATTTGGTCCTTTTCTTAGTTTATCAATCTTCCGAACTGATTTATCGTTCCACTAGATTATGAAATCTGATCCATCAAGTTTTCTTGTAACTTTTCGTGGTGCCATAATCCTTAAGGAAACAAGATTAGACTACCTATAACAAGAGAGGTCTGTAAGTTTTTCAAATAGATAAAACTTGCTAATTGCGAAAGGTGAAAATGAATTTGAAATCGAAGTTATTTTATTTAAACAAGATTCATTGATCTTCCTATAACCTTATTGACGAATAATTTATTAACGTTAACGAAGATGTCTACCTGGCGATCCACAATTCTCGTTTGAATCATTATCCCTAATTAGTCATAAATGCCATTGATATTTCGATGGTTCGGGTTCAGGAGTTTTAGATGTGACAGAGTGGGAAAATCTCGAATCCCGAATCCGCAGAAAGATTAATCTCTGGATAATCGTTGTTAAAATCTTAATTAATCATATTTAAAATGGTGTGTTAACTTCAAGTGTTTCAGGAGTTCAGACTTCGGGGGATTTTAATGTATCTCGAGAGGGACTTCCCGAAACCTGAAAATGAGAAGCAATTAATTATCTAGTAATTGATCTTAAGTCTTAATTAATTGCACTTAATTTTAAATATTTCGGAAGTTCGGACTTCAGAAATTTTAGAATATGATACAGGGGAAAAGTCTGAAATTCGAACTGTGGAGTCATTAATTACCTCTTGATCATGATTAACTTAATTATTTAACGTTCAATACTTCAGCATTTTGATATTTCAATGATTTGTGAATTCATTCTTTTTTAAAGTCTCGAAGGATCATCTTCCATAGTGACGTGTTATAGATGACGTCATTCTGGATGACGTGACGAGGAAATAGAGGTGCCACATGTTATTTGGAATCGTGTGAATCCTCCAATGAAAATGTCAAAAACGGGTGCCACGTGTCAACTCAAGAAAGACTCAAAAGGTACACGTGTCTTACGACTTGTGCCTTTAAAAGGTTTAGGAAAATTTGTGAGCGGATACCTTCAAGTTTCAGAGTTTCAAAGTTTTTATTGTTTAGACTTATTGAAACATCCAAAGCGTGAAGCTCCTAAACAACCGTTAGAGATTTACTTTCTTGCAATGATCAATTTTGTGCAGAATCCAAAGTCATTCCAGAAGAAAGAAACAAATGGCATGATTGAAAATAAACTGCACTTTGTGCTTTTACTGGACACAAATAACAATGTGGTTGAAAGGGCATTGCAAAGACAAAAATCATGTATTTACATGAAAATTAGATCAACTAGCAAGATAGGTTTATATTTAAAATGGTCAACAAGAGCTAAGCCACATAACCATGAATTCAAGTTCAATATAAAATGGCACAAACACAACACATTCACAAAAGTGATGATTATTTACAAGGCAATAGGTACAAGGACACATTCAATCCATCAATCAAATGATATGAATTAAATGTATAACAAGAGACAAGATTCCTTGCCATCTAGTTTATGCAGACGTATATTTATTTCAAATTCAAAGAAACAATATCTAATGCTACAATGCCCATCAATCAAAATGCAACTCACCATCAAAGCGCAAGGCATAAAATGCATCAAGCAAGGAATTATACCAACAAACCAATATACACTATGCTATATAGCGATTGCAAAAGTAATTGTCTCTACATTGGAAAAGAACTATGAAACCCCATGGAAACATAGATATAAGGTTACCATTAATAAAATTATGTGCTTTGACAATGCCTAAGTAAACCTTAGATTAAACAAATATTATCCCATAGTATGAAGTAGATTAATATGCCGAAGCATCAACTCTTGCCTACAAAGTCACAACCTCCATGAAAACATAGATATAAGGTTACCATATAGAAAAGATTTCATCGACTCAATTTACTACTTTTGCAATATCACTAGATCCATTTGAACCACTTACATTTATACAAGAAACTAATAATTTCTAGTGTAGTTGGGTTTTGTTCTAGCTCTTTATTCCCAATTGGATTGAGGTGGTGCCTTTGGTGTTTATTGGGGTTTTCAGGCTAATGTTTGTTTCCTTCTTACTCAATTTAGTGTACAATCCAAATGCATTCTAGAAGAAATAAAGATATGGCATGATTGAAAACAAACTACAATATATTCTTTTACTACATATGAATAGCAATGCAGTTGAAAGAGGGCATTGCAAAGACAACAATCATGTATTGACAAGAAAATTGGTTCAACTATCAATCTAGGGTTAGAGTTCAAATGTCTAGGGGGAGTTAAGCCACATAACCATGGATTTGAGTTCAATGTAAAACATCACAAGAAGATCACATTCACAAAAATAATGTTTATATACAAGGCAACATGCAAAAAGGCGCATTGAATCCATCAATCAAATGATATGAGTAAAATGTATAATAACATGCAAGATTCATTGCCATCTATTTTATGCATAAGTAGATTTCTTTCGAATTCAAAGAAATGTTATCTAATGCCACAATTCCCATCAACAAAAACACAACTCACCATAAGAGCACAAGGCATACAATGCAACAAGCCATGACCTATACCGGTAAACCAATATAGGCTATGCTATACAACTATTGACAAATCAACTACCTCTACACATGGAAATAACTATGGAACCCCATGGAAACACATATATATAAGGTTACCATATAGAAAATATTGTGTTGGCTCAATTTATTGCTTATGTTTATCACGATCTCCATCCAAACCACTTACATTAAGACAAATAACTAAGAAATTCCCGTGTATCCGGGTTTTTTTCTAGCATGTAGTTCCCAATTGGTTTGAGGTGGCATGCTTGGTGTTTATTGGGGTTTGCGAGTTGGTGTTTTTTCCTTCTTTCAATGATTGATTTGGTCCAGATTCCAAAGGCATTATAGAAGAAAGAAACAAATGGCATTTAGACAAATAACTAATAAAATCATGTGCTTTGTCAATGCCTAAGTAGACATTAGGTTAAATAAATATTAGCTCATAGTAGGGATCATATTAATATGTTGAAGATGATCATATGTGTCCCTACATGGACATAATAACCTACAACCATTTATACCTGTCATAGCATTTAACTAGGGTCATGAAGCATCAAGTCCCTGCCACTTTAAGTATTACTGTAATACACCGATAAAATTCGCTACTTTACTCAGTGCTTTATGGCTTTGCCATTGGTCCAACTTCTATCTTCTAGGATGCCATGTGCACATAGGGCCTTAGCTAGCTTTCTTAGGCCAATGAGTTAGCTTTCTCTCACTAGTGCGCCATGGATAAGATTTCACATAAAAGGTGTGCTCTTTATATTTTTTGTGAACCTACAACTTATTTTTCTATGTCGTTAGTGGTGTCTAGTTCAAGTCTCAAAATGGTTATGTAGTGTTTGTGTTCTCAACATTGATGCAACTCAAAATTGCAATGTAGAGTGAGTCTAATCTCAACGTTGAACAATATTGAAAGCTCTTACTAATATAGTCAAAGTTAATGTCAACTAAGATGTCGTCTAACCATAAACAAATGAGATAAATAAATTTAGATGATAGATAAAGTGTCCACTTGAAAAATTGGACGTTTCAAAATTTTATATACATTTTATTTCCAAAAAACTCAAGCAACATACCTTTTTAAGTTAAAATATAGTTTTGTATTAATTGTAGATAGCCTAGCTCAAACAAGATGTTTTTTAAAATTAAAATGTAATTTTGTATTAATTGTAAATAGTCCTCATGGAATTTTATTTCTCACCTATTACCAACAAAAATATTACCAAAACACAAAACACAAGGTATAGATTTTTCGAAAACATGAGTTTGCTCTATTGATATACTTTTAAATTTTATTTATCGCTTATTACTAACCAACATATTACCCAAACCCAAGCTATAGATTTTTCAAAGACATGAGTTTGCTTTATTCATATATTTTGTCATTATCCACATATTTTGTCATTAAAAATAGGATTAAAGGAACTTTTTATATATTTTACAAAAGTTTTGGTATATATATATATATATCGAAGTGGAGATTAATTTTTTCATGGATTTGGAAATAAGTTTGAGCTATCTTTACACATTTAGTAAAGCTTAGAGCAAAGAAAAATGAGGGTGTGTTAAGCCATGTGCACTATAGTAATCACCAGCGAGCGTGCAACATATCCAATATTGATATTCGTATCATCACGTCGATGCCAAAATTAGGCCGAGGGTGCTCATTCGATGTCAATTCTTGCATCTTGAGCTGGTCGTGCGGTGCCTTCTCACTTTGTTCATTCATTGCTACATGGACTGATCAATACTTAACAAATATAAATATAAGAGCAATTAATTGTATATCTTCAACATGTTAAATAATATCAAATTTCCAAAAAATAGTAATACATGAAAAAAGAGTCATACATGAATGGTAAGAATCTGATTTTTTTTACATGATACAGAGTAACGAGATAAGAACTTCAATATATATATGTATTTTTCTTTATATCTTCACGAATGAATTACAAAGATGGATTGATATTAAGCTATGCGAGATATATGTCAAGTAAGTACTTCATCTTTATTTTACTTAATTTAAGTACTAAATTTATAATTTATTCGCTTCACCAATACATATGACAAAATTAAGTTTTATGTAGATGTTTTTGTTCTGGGTTCAGTTCTAAGTGTAACTACTCTTTAGTATTAGAGGCATGGTCTTTTATTTGGTGTAACCTGCACACATCAATCGACAAACAACACAATAGTAATCAAGACTTTGTAAATACTTTGTCAGTGCCAACTGGTAACTCTTTCTTAGGTGCAACTCCTTTGTATGTTGATATCCAATTGAACTAACTTTATCAAGATGATCAAGGCTGATACTATGCATCTTTGATCGTTGTATGGGCATGTAGGCTCTGCTCAAGCTTGGGTTCAGGGCTTGGTTATTACTTTGGTACCATAGGCCAATAATAACCATTAATGTGTTCAAGTGAATCTACTTCTATTGTCGACAATAGATCAATATTTGTAGTGTTGAGATAACAATGCTTCATCTCTAGACTTGTTTCCAGAGAAAATGAACAATGCTACTAGCTTGCTATGCCATGTTTGGATAATCGAGAACTTAGCTCAATGAACCAATACCTGTTCTTAACATTGACATGTACATAAGATTCAAATTAGTTTTCACAGATAATTAAAATACAATTCCCATAATCCATGTAAGTAGTTTTCTTGGACTGAGTTGCAAGGCTTGATATGAATCTGTCTTTGGCCACTCATCTTCAGATAACACTGTTGTGAAGGTTTCCATGCCATTACTAGCTCCATTCAATAAACCAAGGATTGAGATGTCTAATACCATGCTTTCTTGTGGTCATTCTCCATTCCAATTCAAACTTCACTATCATTAAACTCCATTCCTTAATGTATGCATGAGTTGGCCATTACTCATTACATTCATAGCAATATTTGAACATTATTGAAAGAGGAAAGCCATGCTCATAATCGAAATAATACAATATTGTAGTGGATATTGGAATCTAATGCATGAGATAGAAATTAAAAAGGATGGTTTGACAACTACAACATTGGGTTGGTGGCACAAATTACCATTCTTCCACTAAAGAGAAAGCAACAAACAGTAAACACTCACGTGTAGGGATAGGGAAGACGACCCCATAGAGGATTTGACCTGTTGTAGTGTTGGGTGTATGTCCCGTGCGATTAGTGTATGATCCCCAAACACTTAGAAATGGTCTGTACAACATGTGGTGTGGTTTCTATTGGTTGCTAGGCAGTGTATGGCCTCTTTAGTGCTTACAAGAAACAATTGAATCTTTGAAAAACAAGAAGATGGTTTGTGGCAACTATGAGTTATGATAGTCATAGAAGATCAAAGTTTCCACTTTAGAAAAAACATTCGAAACAACATGGGATTCACAGAGAGATAGCTTAACATCTTCCTTCTTGGGAGAAGAAGTACTATTGAGGGCCACACATTAACTAAGGTGGAATTTGGATCATGCCTCTTGTACTCATTCCTTGAAAGATTAATCTTAGAGGAAAAACAATGTTGATTGTATTCATTGTTGGGGACTTTAGGCTCATGCATTATTTTTTAATACATTTGTTGTAATATCAAGAGCAGTCCTCATGAGTTACTCGCCATACAAAAGGCAAGGTTCATTATCACTAACCTCGTCAGATCAGGGCATCTTGTGGTTATGGACCTCATGCTTGGGTTTCGGTTCATGATCATTAGGCAAGGCAAGGCTTCCAAATTTACAAGGGATAAATAAGTGATTTGGTATATCTTCAACCTAAAAGCTAGTAGCAATCACATCACATCCTAGATTTACCTCTTTATTGTGAAAGACTTGTGTCTTTAAGTGGTCGATAAATAAGGAATTTCTTGAGTCATTTTCATCGCAAGAGCTTGGTTCTGGTTTCACAAGTTTCATCCTCAAGTAACACCTCATTCTACAAATTATATCAAGAAAGTTCACTAAACAAATAATCAATACACTCGATATGAGATTCCATCACAATGGCATGCTCATGAGTGATATGAGGGTTATTGATTTGATTAACACTAACTTGAAGGAGGGTCTCATCAAAGAGGAAAGGAAAAAAGAATGATCAACACAAGAATCATGAGTAAGTTTTTCCCCATGATATGAACCAATTTTAGGATTTCCAATTGGATTCCTGATTGCTTGGAGGAAGGAGCTTGAGGTTTGGAAAGGATCATCTGATAGAGAAAAGTTTTCAACAATTTCCTCTCATTGTTGCTTGCATTTATTAAGCAAGGCAAGCCTATTATCCTCCAAGAATGCATCAAAGGTATTAGGATCATGATNTTGGAGGAAGGAGCTTGAGGTTTGGAAAGGATCATCTGATAGAGAAAAGTTTTCAACAATTTCCTCTCATTGTTGCTTGCATTTATTAAGCAAGGCAAGCCTATTATCCTCCAAGAATGCATCAAAGGTATTAGGATCATGATATTTATCACAAAAATCACACCATGGGAGAGATAATGAAGGGATGAAATGAAACATTAAATTCCTAAATCTTACCTTAAAGAGATTGTAAAATTGTTCCTACCCCAAGATAGATTGATAGGAAGAGAATTAAATCATTTGACAACTTCCTTTCGAAGTGTGCAAGGAAATATACAAACCATAAGTCAGGGTTCAAACATTCATAAAGAACCAAAGCAACTCCATGTAGGATAATAACAATATGACTCAAATAAATAGTGTTGTTATTATTGTTAGAAAGTGTGCTACAAAATTGAACACTAAACCATGAAGTGATGCAGTAACTCTATGTGACAATCCTAACCTAGTAAATGAACAAATGATACAATGTGTATTTGTTTTAATACATAAAGGAAAATAGATAATGGAAGAGAGGATTTACAAATGAGCTATACAAAATGAGGATTTGCACTGTAAGATTCCACTATGATGATTTACAAATTAGCTATGAAATGATTTTATACAATATTAAGAACAACATTACTTTGTGTTTACAAAATAAGATTAGTGGAGACATGTATAAATTTAGTTAGAGATAAATCATTGATGTGCATAGTGTCGCTAATGACTAAATCCACTTTGATAATCTAGTGTGTATTTTAGATAGTGCCTTTTGGTTATGAGCTAGCATTGACATGGCATGATGAGTTGTCGATGAGGTGGCATTGTATGTTTAACATTGAACTAGTGTTACAAATGCTTAGCATAATTATAGACGATTTTGTGTCATCATATCTAGGGTGATGTTGATAGTTGAAACATTATAATGATGAGCTATATAAAGGTTGAAGTGCAACACATAGTGATGTAGTATTGGCAAGGCGAGTTAATCTAGTTTTAAACACACATTGGCACTTAGAACAAATCTACTACGGCTGTTCTCACATTGATGTAATAGTGTGCAAGGGTTGGATACATAAAATGGTACCCATTGCATTAAAGAATGAGTGATGAGACATTAGTTTTAGTCAACTAAGTGTGTGGCACTTGGCACAAAATGTCAATGTCACTATGTGAAACTATGCTTATGTTTCAACTATCAACCATATAAATTTATGTATGTGGCAATTGACCTTTTGGCCTTTGACAAAAGTAGCAATTGTGAACTTGGGATGCACTTCAAGTACTTTGTAGCATTGATCCTTGTCGATGAGAGTAACCTTTTTTTTATATATTAATATATGTTATGTCCATCCCAAAGGAATGTTTGTTCTATAAGAGTGTCACATGTGTTTAATGTTTCTACATTGCAAATTATATTGTCTTGGAATGGGTTGATTGAATATCGTGATTGCATATAGGAGCTATGATTTTTTGGGGTTACTTTACATTTTTTTTAAGGTTATAGTTCTCTTATTTGATGGTTTAACCTTGTATTTTTTTTTTTGACTTGTTATTGACCATATGTATATTTATATTTAGTAACTTTATGTGCACATTTGTAATCTTTGTTTGATTTGCTTTTAGTTTATAGATTGTTTTTTTTTCAATGGGAAAATTTCTCGATTATATTAAATATATAATATGTTTTTTGGATAGTGATATTTCAAAATCACTGTTGAGGTTACAAAGCTTGACTGAGGATGTTTTCGTCAATAATGGTCTCTCAACCAACAAATTGGAGAAAGATCATACAATAAGAAGATCAAGAAAAAAATTGACATATCTAACAGACAAAATTCTACAAAATAAGAGGAATATGATAAAACTGAGGTCTAGATAAGCCTTCAATAGATCCAAATACAGAGAAAGACTGCAAAGATGAGAAGAGCAGGACTCGAATAAAATTAGAAGATGAGGAGGGCTCTCATGGCCATCTAGCCAGTGATTGTAAGTTAAAATGCCCTCTTTTTTTTGTAGATCAGGCTTGGATAGAATGTATGTAGTTTTATATTGTTCATGGTAAATGTGATTAAAGCAGAGATGTTTGAATGAGGGAAGTAGTAGTCTGATTATGTCCTTCCAAGCCAGAAGGGAACGAAGTGTTTCAATATGATGTCTGGAGGCCAGGAAAAGTGTGGCCCAGACGCCCAGTAATTCAGCTCTGGTGTTGGTACCCAAGCCACAATTAAAAGTCCATCTAATGTAGGAATTTTTTGTAATTTTGATCATTCCTCCAACACCACTTCGAGTGGCATTTGTTGACGTTGCTCCATCCAATCAACCAGTTGGGAAATCCTCTAATATAAATGTCCTCTTTTTTTTCAATGATCTTGGCTTAAGTGGATATATGTCATTCCAGATATTGAAGAGACCAAGTGCTTTATACGCTGTTGAGGAGGAAAAAGAAGTCTTGTTTTCAAAAATTAATTTGTTTTTGTCCAACCAAATGGACCAACATACCAGGGAATACAAATTCTTTGATTTGTGCTCCTTATAAGTCCAAGAATCGAAGCAGTCAGTGAGAGTTGGACCATCCCAAGGGGTTTTGGGTTTTGAGATCAAGTACCGAATTGATTTTTTCCCAAACCAATCTGGAGTAGGAACACATGATAAATAAATGGCCCGCTGATTCAGTTTCTTTGTAGCAGAGATGACAGGTGTTTAGTCCAGTCCAATCCTTCCATTGCAAGTTATCCCAGGTGTTTAATTTATGTCCAGTCATAAGCCAGGTGAAAAGTTTTACCTTTGTAAGAAGGAGCCAGTTC
>SNQJ01S0046311.1:9103-22689 GCA_010110895.2 Picea sitchensis
GAAGAAGGAAGTACATGTAGGCCCTGAAGATAATTAAAGAAAAGAATTACAAAATAAGAAAGTGTCAGGTCAGCCCTAATGTTAAAAAGAAGTGACATAAACGGTATAAATAAACATCATTATACATTCATTTGATACAAGTCGAATTTCAGAGGAAATAAGAAGAAAAGAAGGCTAGATTTCAAGGGAGGATGAAGTCTTTTGGTGATCTGTTCTAAGGTATGTTATTTTCAGGTCATCTTACCATTTTTTATATAAATGTTTTTCTATAACGATTCAAATGGTGAAATCGCTATGGTACCGATTAAACATATCAAGGTACCTCTGGTAAAAATTTCAGCTCTTGATTCGCTATAATTACGGATATACACTCTGTGGAAGATAGGGTTTGTGACCAGTCCTGAAGCTAGCCAATAAACAGGTGTTCCGGGTAAAACAGTCATAACTTCTTCATAAAGAATCCAAATGAAGTGGGACCACTTCCATTGGAAATATTATGGACTTTAGTTTCTTTTTTATGAGTTTCAGAATCAGATGTCAAATATTGAGCGTGGGGCATGCTGTACAAGTTGGGTCTTCTGAATAGACCAGAATTGAATAAAGTCTACCATTCTTTCTATAACCTCTTTTTGGGGAGGATTCAAGGAGTGAAAATTAGAGGAGTTTCAGAGAATACATTGATTAATATTATCTAAAGGATCAAAGTACTCCAAGAATTGAAGAATTTCATAAATTGAATAAGTCTCAAGATGCATTATTAGGTTATATGTGATGATTGGTTGATGGTGATGATTTAATGTAAAGTTTTATTATCTCTCATATATTCTTGGGTGGAAGGAAGGGGAAAGGATGGAGAGTTAAACTCTCTCTTGATATTGAAGGATTGTATATTCCTCTTAGAGGTTTATCCCTCCCTTTACATTCGGAAGCTGTAGCTACCTTTGGAAGTCATTACTTCCCTTGAACAAAAACTATTGATTATTTCTGATATATTGTGCATGGTGTATTGTGGTGTATTGGTGTAACTCTTATACTATTGTTCATTGCTCATCAGATATAATTGAATGGTTTAAGTATAAGTTGAAAAAGGTTTTTAAATTGTAATTGATACTAATTCACCCCCCTCTTAGTATCAACAATCCCCACATAAGCATCTGACTAAAATAAAAGGGAAAAACTCAAAGGTAATTTTCCAAGCATGGACCCATAACCTCGGGCAATCCACTCTGCTCAACGTCATGAAAATTCCCCACTTCGGAAGACACCAAGAGGTGAATGCATGTGTCAATTTGTTTTTTTATTGTTACCATGGTAGATATTTGTTGCTAACCCTATGTATCACAGTTGATCCAACCTTGATCAATCAGATCACGAGTTTGAGTATGGAAGGACCTGACCCACAGGATTTATATCCTAGAAAATCCATGGACCGCGCTCTCTCAAAAAGGATCAAGGACACCTACGATGATGTCAATAAGAGAAAATGAGGCTACAAGGTAGCCTCTATTCATAATGGCACAGTGCACCTCATCTGTCATTTGATTGCAGGGAAGTTAGTACGCAAGAACTGACCCACCCAAGTGATTGGTTTTGTAGTCGACCTCACACGGAAGTGCGCAGAGGGCCGACAAATGAATTAGTCGAAGTACTTGGTGAACCAGTTGGAACTTGACTATAGAGAAGCCCAAGATCAAGGGTACAAATTTCATTTCAGCTGGCTATTGATCCTGATCGCTTTTATTGCCTGGGAGATGCCGGAAGGTGTGACCTTCCCGGACATTGAGCCTTTCAAACCCTTGGCCATGAAGTTCAGTACATTATGGTACTCAAGTGACATGAATAAGCAATGGAATTCAAATACCATGTTCCATACATACTACAATCAGTTGAAGATATCCATATAGTCCAAGCCTCGCATGACGCTGAACACTATACACCAATTCAGGCCTTTGATGAAGTTCAATGCTCATCAACATTTCATTTATATCACAGCACAAGTCGACGAGCATAAGAAACAACTTTAGTCCTACGATAATATGATGGAGGAGGACTTAGAGGAGATTACTAAGGAATGGTCCATTGACCTCCTTATTCCAGCAGACCCTGTGGAGATATCCAACATCGACAACCCAAAAGTTGTGCAGGATACACCTGGACCTAGAAAAACAAAAGACTGACGAAGTACAAGATTTAAGTATTGCCTCAATGAAGACTGCTTCCATGTCACCAGAGCAAGGAGGTGATGGAAAAGATATAGATGGCACAAAATATGAATAGAGGAAAGGCGAAGTAACACCGAACAAAGACGAGGAGGACCCCTCGAAGAAAAAAAAGGTTCCCCCCCAAAAAACCTTCATCCTAGAAGAGATCAAAAGTCCCTATAACTAAGATGCAGACCATCCTCACCTCTGATGATTTCAATTTCATCATAGCATCCCTGAATGATGTTTCATTGGAGATAGCAAAGAAGCAAGAAGATAAGAAGGAGGAGATGTAAAATAGAATTGAGGTCGAGCTCCAAGGGGTGAAAAAGGCACTACAGTCCATCCGCGTAGTCTCCACTGTGCCTCTGCCATTGGGAACATCAGAATCGGGAGATGAGCCAGCCCAAATCCACCGGCTCGCTGATACAGTCGAAGCTCACCTTCGACGAGCACAAGAGGAAATAGTGCAAGCCACCCAATATTTGGTACAAGTATAAGGAGTACTTTTAGAACAATGTCGAGCTGCCGAATAGGAAAAGAGTGCTCTTCAAGAGAAATTCGATGAAGAAAAGGAACAACTACAGCAAGGCAAGGAATAGTTTCTTGTCAAGCAACGCGAAGTGAAGGAAGTGCTCAAAAGAGCGCTGCACTCTATGACTGTCATAGAATTAAAGACAGAGGATCAAATCACAAAGCAAGTAGTGCAACTTGAAGAACTGATCCAACAGTTGCAGCAATGCATCACAAACCTAAAACTAAGCACTGTGCCTGAGACCCCACAGGAGGTAAAGGACCAATGAGAAGCAACTTCTAGGAGCACAGTTGAAAGGATAAAGGCCCTTACCTTAGAATGTAAGAAATTTGATTATCATAGTGCCCAGACATACGAGAAACTTACCAAGAACCCATAGTTGTAGGAACTGGATTCAAAACTCCAGGAAGTGAAGCAGCACGCAGAAACACAATAGGCACAAATGAAATCCCTAACAGTTGTGGAGAGAATAAAGAGCTATCAAGAGTAGTGAACTGCCCAACAGTAGATCCACGCTATCCAAAGCAGAGTTATGTAAGTAACTTAGAGATTCTGACCTATACAAGACAAGGCTTACCGATTTTTCTTAGAGGTTGAGAGCCAAGGAGCGGAACTGGAGAAGGTTAACACCACAATAGAAAAGTGCCTGAAAGGACCTGTGAATGATGTAGTCATTCAATATTTTGATGAACAAAAAATTGTAGCACAACAGCAAGTCGAAGCAGTTCGAGCCAAGCTTGAAGTGTTTGAAGTAGAACTTACTGCATCATAGTGACTCGGGATGAGTCACAGGTGAGTTTTGGGGGCTCGTTGGCCCTTGACCAAGTTTTGAGGGATTTGGTCAAGTTTGACCTATTTTCGAACTTCGACATCCTGTCAAAGGAGGAGCGCAAGATGAAGCAGAGATCACGTATCTCGACCCCTTTTTTTGGGTCCTTTTTGGGTTTTTGGGATTATGTAATGAGCATGGGATGTTGGCCCATGGGTTTACCCATGTTTAGGCCTATTTTGTAATGTATAAATAGATGTCTAGGCTATGTAAGAGAAGAGGAATGGGTCTATGTGATGTGAGGCTGATAATCTAAGTGCTAAGTGCAAGTATGGTTTGTATATGCTCTATGCATACTGTGAGGGACTTGTAGAGCTAGGTGAAAGGTATTGTAATAGGATGTGAAGTGATTTGTGCTATAATGCAAGGAAAGAGGATCTAGCGAGGTGCACATATATCCTTTCCTAGGAGAAGTAGGATTTTTAGGCTCTGTTCTTGTAACCGATTGACTGAAGACAATAAAGAAGAAGAGTTGGTGGACGTAACCCCAAGGTGGGGGTGAACCACGTAAACACTGTGTTGTTCTTCTTTGTGCTTGTCTTAGTGTGTTTATAACTTCTCTTGCTAAGTGCTTTGATAGAGATAGATAAATCTACTGATGCTTTGTGCTAATGATGTGTAAGAATGTTAGATCTAACCTATATGAAGTTGCTTAGTACTTGATCTGCTATATATAACCCGCCTGTTTATGATAAAGTTCTTAAATACATCATATCTGAGTGAATGATGCGATGCTATGTTCTATCTATACAGTAGATATTGGGTGAATATTGATGAACTGTTTATGCTAAAGCGCTCTGTTAAGTATTATAATCATAGATCTGTGTCCCAGCTAAGGTTTCAGACACTTGAGTCTTGCAACCACCCGTGCCTCTACCTTGAGTGAGACTTCATCTTCTTCGAAGGTGTTGCCGAAAGGGCTGGTAGTTAGGGTTTTGTTTGTGCGCTATTGTAGCATTGAACCCTAGGTCTGCCCCTGTGCCAACAAGAGGGAATGGTTCCCATGGAGAAAGAGGGCATGATTTCCAAGAAAAGAGGACAACATTTAATGCAACAAGTACATCCACACATGTGAGATAAATAAGAAACAAATATCGAGGAGCATGCAGGTGTACAACAACATTAGTTACAATCGCATGTGTGAGGAATTTGACACGTATTTTGAGAAATCCATACATCATTGATTATGCATAGAAATTGAGGCATCCTTACAACATTTGTTGTAGTCAGCCGTAAAATAGTTTGGCATAGATTCCAAGGTAGGTTATATTGTGCATTTTTTATAGGATGTATAATGAAAAAAACAAGGTGGTGGCCATACAATTCAGTTATTATAAATTTCTGAGTTTTTAATGAAAAATGAGGTGCAATTGTTTCATTTTCTCTTGCTATAATTTCTAGAATTTTTTCTCATAAACCTTAATAAAATTTATTCTCTCTAATGGTTTTCCATTCAAGGTTTTTCTAGGGGCATTTCCCAAAATATCTTGTGTCATTGAATGGTTTTAAATCTTGTTTCCACCATGCAAGTAAAATATGCAATGTGTTTTGTATTATAAATTCCAGTTTTGAAAATGCATTGATGAATGAGCATTTAAATGAGTAAGGTAATTTATTGAAACCAAAAACAAATATTTGAACTTTAAAAATTGACATGGTATCATTGCATCAATACTAACATGGGAAACCAAAAACGTTGACACAAGGGTTTGCAAGAGAATTGTAGTTTTTTCTCAAGAAAGAGGGTTGGGACTTGTTATTAGTTGAGTAGGTCATATAGCTATAGGTTTGAGATTTGAGGATAGGTTGGAGGGGGATGTAAATTTTAGTGCATGGAAGGAAAGGATTGTCTTGTTGTTGGAGGAATAGGATTTGTGGGACATTGTTGAGAAAACTGTCACTATTCCTACAGATGCACAATTGTTGGATGAATTTAACAAAAATGATGTTAAATCCAACAGGATAATACGTGATTCCATTAAATTCCATGCTATTCCTTGTGTAAATGGGAAAAATAATGCCTTCGATAAGTGGGAATATTTAACCAATCTATACCAGAGTGAAAATAAAAATAGGAAGATGTGGTTGAGAGAAAACTAAGAAACACTAAGCTAACTAAAACTGATACAATTTCATCATACCCTACCAAGGGGAAAAACTGGTTAAAACTGCCCTCAATGTTTTATCAAAACCATGGGATCCATTTTTTTTGGTATTGTTTCCAAGGAAAAACTTCATGATTGGGACAAACATTGGGATGACTTAATACAAAAGGAGATCATATTTGGTTCCAAACAGGGAGGCCAACAGCAGGGGGATGATGATGAACAAATCCAAGAAAGGTCAAACAAGTAAGACTAAGTCAAAGGGTGAACAAAAAAAGGACATGAGGAAATTTAAGTGATTTGCATGTCATAAGATGGGGCACTATGGAAGTGAATTCCCTAACAAGAAAAAGAAGAAACAAGTTATAGTTTCAGTTGAAGTAGGTGAGTTTACTGCTAGATTTGAGAGAGAGTTCTCTTTGTTGATATGTATTTCCATGAGTGCAACTTCTACTAGTGTTTGATATATAGATAATGGATCCTCGAGTCATATGATAGGTGTGCACGAGAACTTTACAAATCTTACAAATAATGATGTTGATATTGATATAGAACTTGGAAATGATTCCAAGTTCAATGAAGTTAGGCATGGGACAATATCCTTTCAGAGGGAGTTTCAACAACCCATGGTAATGAGGTACGTATTATATGTTCTAGGTTTGGTGAAGAGACTAATATAAGTTTACTCTACATAGGAAAAGGGGTACAAATTTCTTTTCCAAGATGGACAAGTACTCCTTCATCCTAAGGGATCCAGTGTCATAACACTGAAGGTGATTGGGATTAGATAAGGGAAAATATACATGATTGTGTTTCATCCAGAATAATCCTTTATGCACAACAACAAAAACAATTATTTATGTGAGGTATGGCATAGGAGGATGGCACATTTTCACCATGGATCTCTTCAGATGATGAGAAATATTGTTACTATATTTCCATATTTTATTCTAGATCATTAGGATGTGTGAAAAGGTTGTGCACTCAGGAAGTACACCAAGCCTGCATTTCTAGGCAGTGATAGAAGAGCAACGAAGATTCTAGTTTTAGTACATTCAGTTTTATGTGGGTCGATGTTACCATTATGTTTGAGTGGGTTTGAGTATTATGTTACCTTTATCGATGACTTCTCGAGGAAGACCTGGATTTACTTCACAAATACCAAGAGTCAAATATTCAATCAATTTCAATAATTTAAAGCTCTCGTGGAGAGCCAGACATGAAGGAAAATCCAAGTGTTGAGGTCTAACAATGGGGGTGAGTATACCTCCAATGAATTCAATAAATTTTGTATACAGGAGGGGATCAAAAGAGATA
Source organism: Picea sitchensis (assembly GCA_010110895.2). Taxonomy (NCBI): domain Eukaryota; kingdom Viridiplantae; phylum Streptophyta; class Pinopsida; order Pinales; family Pinaceae; genus Picea; species Picea sitchensis. The sequence continues at coordinate 16,091 of SNQJ01S0046311.1, forward strand.
TGAAATTTCCATACAACCCACAATAGAATGGGGTTGTAGAAAGAAAGAACATAGCCATTGTTGGAGCAACAAAATATGTGTTACATGATCAATATATACTAATGTTTCTTTGGGTTGAGGCATGCAACACAACTATTTACATTCAAAATGGGAGTCCTCATAAGGCATTAGGGAACAAAACTCGTAATGAATATTTTATAGTGAAGAAGCCCGAGGTTGGGAGATTTTTTATCTTTGAGTTCCTAAATTATTCAAATGTCCCTTTAGAGAAGAGGACAAAGCTAGAGCCCACAAATGAAAAGGGAATATTTGTTGGGTATAGTGAAACTTTAAAATTTTATTGCATATACATTCCTTCCTTCAAGAAGACAATGGTTAGGAGGAATGTGATGTTTTAGGAGGAAAAATCATTTAGGAAGTATCATGTTTCACCTAGAGTAGAGGAGGGGCATCAATCTCCTCACATTTAGGTGAACACACAACATAGTTCAAGATCAAAAGATTCAATAATTACAGGTTCCCAGGTTACTAGTTCATATTTCACTAGTTCTTGGTCTTCATGTACACCCATCACTTCTAGAGGCTTCAAAACTTTCTTTTGGGATATTTCCAAGGTTGACATCAATGACAACCAATTTTCCAACAATCTCCCATTTTGGAATTGATGGTAACACTCATACCCCCCTTGTTACAATTGATCCCCCTATCTTCATGCTTTCTCCCCATGTCTTTATGCTTATGTTCTTTCTCTTCTGATATTTCTCTCCCCCTTTGAAATCAATGGAAAAGGGTAACCCCCTTGAACAATTTCTCTCCCCCTATCTTCTTTGAAAAATTCCATGTATATCACCATGGGGAAAAAACTACTCCAATTTTTGTCGAAGATACTCAAATGTCTCTCTTGGGAGAGGTTTGGTGAAGATATCTGCAATTTGTTCTTTTGTCCTAGTTTAATCCAACTTGATATTCTTTTATTTAACTTTTTCCCACATAAAGTGGAAATTAATTAGAATATGTTTTGTCTTGGAATGCATCACTAGATTCTTGGAGATACTTCTAAAACTCGTATTGTCACAAAATATCGAAATAGGCTTGTCATATTCTACTTGTATGTCTTGCAGGGTTTTATTCATTGAGATGAAATGAGTACAACATGTCACTTCTACAATATATTCTGTTGAATCTACTATAGACAAGGATATTGAGGACTACTTATTACTTAACTAGGACACCAGAAAATCAACCAAGTAGAAGGAGACTCCACTAGTATGTCTTCTATCATCAATGATTCCTACCCAATTTTCATCTATGTAGGTGATTGTAGTCATCTAATTCCATTTCAGATACTACAATCCAAAAAAAATTGTTCCTTTGAGATATCTAAATATCCTCTTTACCACCATAACATGAGTTTCCTTCGGTGCTGCTTGAAATATTGCAACTTGTCCAATTTCTTGCATCACATCTTGTCTTGAGTTTGTCACATAGAGTAGGTTTTCAATCATTGATCTATAGAGTCTCTGATCTTATTCCTTTGATTCATCTTCTTTGTTCAAATTGAAACTAGTGACCATAGGAGTACTTACGGGTTTGTAATATTCCATTACAAACTTATTCAACATTTCTTTGATGTACTTGGTTTGGAAAATGAAAATAACTTAATCTAGATGAGATATATGGAGTCCCAAAAATAAATTCAACTCACCAAGAAGGGACATTTCAAACTCACTCTACATATCTTTGGAAAAAATCTTACTCAACATGTCATCATCACTTCCAAACATGATGTCATCCACATATAATTCAATGATAAGTATGTTATTATGATATAATTTTATGTAGAGATTTCTATCTACATTGCCCTTTCCGAATCCTTGTTGTTGTACAATTACTTGTTTAGTCTTGAATACTTAGCTCTAGGGGATTTCTTGAGTCCATACATATATTTCTTCAATATGAAAACATAATATTCTATTTCTAACACTAGGAACCCTTCTGGTTGTTCGATGTATACTTCCTCTTCTGCTTTTCCATTTAGAAATGTTGATTTTACATCTATTTGATATACTCTGATTCTTTTGGAACATGGACATGCCAATATCATTATGATTGCTTCCATTCTAGAAACAAGATTAAAATTTTCTTCAAAATATATACCTTCAACTTGAGCATATCCTTTGGATAGTAGCATTACCTCATTTTTGGTTACATGTCCATCTTTGTTTAGTTTGTTTATGAACACCCATTTTGTACCAATCAGATTTTTGTCCTTAGGTCTTGGAACTAGTTCCCATGTTTCATTCTTGTCTATTTGATTTAGTTCTTCTTTCTTGGCCTTGATCCAATGTTCATCATTTCTAGCTTCCTCAAAGTTGCTTGGTTCAATTGTGGAAAATAATGATATATATATTTTTTTCTGGTGTATGTGCTTATTTTCTTCCTTTGGATTCTATTCCTTCATTTTAATCTCCAATATTTTTTTTCGGTGGATGATTCTTTTGTATCCGATGGTTAGGTTCCCTAGAACGTATATGAAGATCTTGATGGTAATTTTCTTCTTGTTCTACTTTTGGATGCTTCTCTTCTTGATGTTCTTCTTCTTCTTCTTCTACTTCTTCTTCTTTTAGTTCTTCTTCTTCTTCCTTCTCTTTTTAATTCATGCTTTCTTCTATAATCTTCAACATATTTGTTTCATCAATATTTACATTGATGCTTTCCACTATTTTGTTGATCCTTAGGTTGTAGCATTTTCATGCCTTGTTTTTTATTGAGTATCCAACCAATATGCCTTTATCAACTCGAGAATCAAATTTTCCAATAATGTTATCTTCTCTTTTTATGTAACATTTTCTTCCAAACACTCTAAATTCCTTGAAATTCACAGATATTCCCTTCCAAAGTTCATACAGAGTCTTTTTATTGTTACTTTTAAGCATTCCTCTGTTCAATATATGAATGGATCTATGTACTTCTTGTACCCAAAATATATCATCCACTTGGAATCTTTCAACATGGATCTATCCATTTCCTATACAATTATGTTCTTCATTTCAACAACTTCATTTTGTTGAGGTGCCCTAGCTGCTGAGAATTGTCTTTTTATTCCATGAATTATTTTAATGTGAACTCACCTCCATTGTTTGATCTCAAGCAATTGCTTTTCAATTCTATCATTCTCAACCATCTCTTTGAATATCCTGAAACATTCAAATGACTCTGACTTTTTCTTGACAAAACATACTCCGATAATTCTAATATAATCATCAATAAGTAGGATGAAGTATTTTTCACCATTCATCCCTTTTGTTCTCATTGATCCGCATATATCGGTATGTACAATCTCCAACGGTTTTTTGGTAGAGTATTCATTTTTTCTAAAATATGTTCTTGTTTGTTTTCCATGTAGACATTGCTTGCACATATTATTAGATGGATTTGAAATTTCAAACATTTCTCTTACTCGTTCCTTTCTGTTGATTTTGAAAATATTGTCAAAGTTCACATGACCCATTCTTCTGTGACAAATCCAACTTTAATTTTCCTTTCCCAAGCAAAAAATTTCCTTTTCGATCTCATATAATATGTATATGTTGTTTGGATTCCTTATTGTTGTCACCACCAACTTGTCTAATCCTTTTTTCCTTATCTCATATTTATTTGAGTGGAATAGGAGTGTGTGTCCTTGGTGACACATTTGAATCACACTTAGCATATTATGCTTCATATTTTCAACAAGTAGAACATTATAGACCATGGCATGTTTACTGCCAATCTTGATTGTGCCTTTTCCTATAATTTTTTATGAGTTATCATCGCCAAACAAAGTTGATCCATCTCTTTCTTTCTTTAGAGCTACAAACCTATCCTTGTCACATGTCACATGATTTGAACAACTACTATTAATGTACCAATCAATTTTTCTTCTTTGGTCTTGTAAAGAAATTGAAAATTCTTCAATGTTCAGTTTATCCTGCTTCCTTTTCCATATCCTTGATGGTTATTTTAAATGACTATTAAAATATTGTTTTGGTTCCTTTGGGGGAACATTCAATCTAAAATATTTGGCCATGTGTCCAAAAGTTTTTCATTTGTAGTTTCTACTTCTTTATTATTATTTTTTTGTTTTCTAGTTTTTTCGCGACCTATGAGACTAGCCCATGGTTGAGAAACCATGACTCAGGGGCATCTAAGCCGTCAAAATCACCCTAGAATTGCACCCAGCCTGAGCCACACCAACCCTTAACATGGATGGATTTTTTGTCCCCGCAGGGTTTGAATTGGTGGCTTAACATCACGGAGTGCCTTAATAACAAACTCCATTATCGACTGTCCTACACCTCATGGACAAAAATTTGGACCATTTCTCTATTTGTGAATGTCATCCTTGCGTAGGGGCCATGCTAATCTTCTCTGTATCGTTCCAATTTTATCAGATGTCTCTAAAGAGATGTTTCTACTTCATTATTTAATGAGCCAAAATTATTATATTTTCTTTTATACGCTTCATGAGGATTTATATGATTGATCCGAAATCAGATCCAGAAGCCTGACAGGGCTTGAAAAATGCTCAAAAATTAAAGTGCTCGTAATGTGACGAAACCTATGCCATTGCGTCCGTCTCGTCTTCCTGATTTCGGTGGTATATTTACTTTGTCAAACGGGCTTCGTATGGAGAAGATATCGTGTTCTGTCCAATAAGTCAAACAGGCAAAAAAAATTGCTGACTGTGTAGTCCGTACATTCTGTATGGACGCTGACATGGCATGTCCATACGATGATGTGGCAGGTTCATCCAGGAGACATGTGGAATCTCCAAGAGATGACATGTGTCAGGAAGATTTGGGCGTACGGACGTACAACTAGACCTATCTTGAGGTGACACGTGTCACCACTGTAAGGGTGACACGTGGCACAGATGACGTCAGCAACTGATGTGGCAGGATGACCGGGCAGTACAGAAGCTGACATGACAGGTTGACGTGGTAGTACAATAGTTTGATGTGGCATACAGGTGGTCCAATCAGCGATTGACATGTGGCGTATTGTGGTTGGTGGTTAAGGTGCCACGTGGCCCAGTCGTGGGCTACCACGTGGCACCCCGGTATTGGTCTATATGGTTTGTTTATTAGAATTTTAGTGGAGTCCATGGGGTTCGACCCTCGTACCTCCCCCACCGGCCAAGAGCTTTAACAATGTCCCCGTGACCACTACGCCATGCATTGGTGCTTGTTAATCAAACGACGGATTTTGTATTTATGTTGCTTTAAGGGTTTGGTCGGCGGTAAAAAGGGTTGGGGCTTAGCCCCAGCCCTCGACGCATACCATGCGACCCCACCATACAACCTGGAGCACGACACGAGTGTGGTTAATACAACAGTTATGGTTATGGGAGTTACAATTATAGGCCCGTGGCCCTATTGAAACCTACCACGACCGGGTGCCAACGCAGTTTGGGGGCCAGCGCTTAGCCCTTTGGGCTAGCACTTGGCCTCATTAAAAGAATATGACCATTCCAAAGGTGTGTGTGCCTAGGTCTCGGGGGAATTAGTGCCCTATTATAGTTTTAAAAGTGGGTTTGTAACTATTTTTTGGGTTTTATGGTTAATTAACCCATTTTTAATGTATTTTTGGGAGTTATTGGGTAGTTTTGGAGCCTAACTTCTTGGAGGAAGTTGGAGATGAGAAACTAACTTCCTAGCTATTTAACCAAGGCCTGTTTGATGAAAGAAAGGAGCATTAGGGGAATTCAAAGCAGAATTATGGTGAGGAGAAGCCAAGCCAAAGCCAGTTTGAGGTAGAGCAACTTTTGAGGAGGAGACGTTGTCGGACCATTTCTGGGAGCTCCAGACATCTGTTTTGCATGTCGTTTTCTTAGCATGGTTCTAGAGATCTAGAAGAAGATGACCAGATCAGTCTTCTATCCATTTTTCATTGCAGCGATGTAATTTTTAGCATTTGAACAGAAATGAAGAAGCCTCCCCCAAAGAGAAAAGGCCTAGAGACGTGGGCAAAGTTGTGTCGAACTCCGTTATCAATCTGCGTGTTATGGTTTGCTGTCTTTTATTACATTTCAGATCTGCACATATGTATATGGCTGTTATATTTCCTCTTCTTTCCTCATTCTTTCACTAAGTTTCTCAAATGGTTAATTAACGCATGCAAAATTAAAACTCAACCATAAGTCATTAAAAGATCCTGACGGATCAAGTGGTATAAGAGCTAGTTGACGTTTGGATTTGAGTTTTGCATGTTAACCAGGGAAAAGCTACAGCGTGGTGAAGGCGATCTTGTTGCAAAGAGTCCATTAATTGGATTGAGAAAAAGAGCTTCTCACAGTGAGAAGATGGCATCGGAAGAAGGGATTTCTCAAAATGAGAAAGAGTTCCGAAAAACATTCGTTGCTATGTCGGAGATGGTGAAAGTTTTGTACGAAGATTACTTGGAACATAAGCAACCAGTTTTGGGTGATTTCTCAAAGGGAAAAAGTGAAGAGGAAGAGGACCATCCTCAGATTCCTCCTTCACCTCCATCAACACCTCCTTCTTCTCCTTCTTCTTCAAGTTTAAGTTCTAAATATAGTGGAAAGAAAAATGTTCATA
>SNQJ01S0046311.1:26970-38699 GCA_010110895.2 Picea sitchensis
TGATTTTAGGTAGTCCATACTTATTTGATTGTAAGGCAATCTTCTACAGGACAAAGAATCAATATCAATTCACTAAAGCTGGTCATGATTATGTGGTTCATGCTCATCGTGTTAAAGCAAATAAAACACTTCAAACAAGGGAATAATTAACGAATGCAGTGAAAGCATGCAACGAACCAATAATTGTTTCAAATGAAGTAATTGATCTTAAGCAAGAACAAGATATGGTTGTTGAATGGAAAATTAATCATAAGTTGCTTCAAGATAAGCTCATGTCGTGCAGATATCTAAAATATATCAGTTCATTTGTAGTCATATTTTTTATGCTGTCATTAGCAATGTTTTCTACATGGATGATAGTAGCTTCAGTAAGATGTAACAGGGTTCAAATGGCTAACACTATACTGTCAGTTGTCATGATTGTGTTACAGTTGATCTTGATGAGACAGGTGCACAGGATAGAGTTTAGAGACAGAGAGCAAGCCAGGTAGCCTATCCCAAGCTTGTTGACTGGTCAATAACCTTTTGGGGACCAAAAGGTCTTATTGTGGGGAGGTGTGATCCGAAATCAGATCCAGAAGCCTAACAGGGCTTGAAAAATGCTAAAAAAATGAAAGTTCTCAAAATGCGACGAAACCTATACCATTGCGTTCGTCTCGTCTTCCTGATTCCGGTGGTATATTTACCTTGTCAAACGGGCTCCGTATGGATAAGATATCGCGTTCTGTCCAATAAGTCAAACAGGCAAAAAAAATTGTTGACTATGCAGTCTGTACAGTTTGTATGGATGCTGACGTGGCATGTCCGTATGCTGACATTGAAGGTCTGTATAGAAGACACATGGAATCTCCAAGAGATGACACGTGTCAGGAAGATTTGGGCGTACGGGCGTACAACTGGACCTATCCTGAGGTGACACGTGTCACCACTGTAAGGGTGATACCTGGCACGGATGACGTCAACAGCTGACATGGTAGGATGATCGGGCAGTACGGAAGCTAACATGGTAGGTTGATGTGGTAGTATGGTAGTTTGAGGTGGCACACAAGTGGTCCAATCAACGGTTGACACGTGGCGTATTGTGGTTGGTGGTTAAGGTGCCACGTGGCCCAGTCGTGGGCTACCACCTGGCACCCCGGTATTGGTCTATATGGTTTGTTTATTAAAATTTTAGTGGATTCCATGGGGTTTGACCCTCAGACCTCCCCCACCAGCCAAGAGCTTTAACAATGTCCCCATGACCACTACGCCATGCATTGGTGCTTGTTAATCAAATGACAGATTTTGTATTTATGTTGCTTTAAGGGTTTGGTTGGCGGTAAAAAGGGTCGAGGCTTAGCCCTAGCCCTCGACGCATACCATGCGACCCCACCATACAACTTGGAGCATGGCGCGGGTGCGGTTAATACAACGGTTATGGTTATGGGAGTTACAATTATAGGCCCGTGGCCTTATTGAAACCTACCACGACCGGGTGCCAACGCAGTTTGGGGGCCAGCGCTTGGCCTCATTAAAAGCATATGACCATTCCAAAGGTGCGCATGCCCAGGGATCGAGGGGCTTAGCGCCCTATTATAGTTAAAAAAGTGGGTTTGTAACTATTTTTTGGGTTTTATGGTTAATTAACCCATTTTTAATGTATTTTTGGGAGTTATTGGGTAGTTTTGGAGCCTAACTTCTTGGAGGAAGTTGGAGATGAGAAACTAACTTCCCAGCTATTTAACAAGGCCTATTTGAGGCCAGAAAGGAGCATTAGGGGAATTCAGAGCAGAATTATGTTGAGGAGAAGCCAAGCCAAAGCCAATTTGAGGCAAAGCAACTTTTGAGGAGGAGACGTTGTCGGACCATTTCTGGGAGCTCCGGACGTCCGTTTTGCGTGTCGTTTTCTTTGCATGGTTCTATAGATCTGGAAGAACATTACCAGATTAGTCTTGTAGCCATTTTTCATTGCAGCGATGTACTTTTGAGCATTTGAATAGAAATAAAGAAGCCTCCCCCACAGAGAAAAGGCCCGGAGACGTAGGCAAAGTTGTGTCGAACTCCGTTATCAATCTGTGTGTTATGATTTGTTGTATTTTATTGCATTTTAGATCTTCACATATGTATATGGTTGTTATAAGTCCTCTTATTTGCTCATTCTTTCACTAAGTTTATCAAATGGTTAATTAACGCATGCAAAATTAAAACTCAACCATAAGTCATTAAAAGATCCTGACGGATTAATGATAATTATTTCTAGGGCAGCCTTTATACTTACTTTTGTTCTTAGCATAGGCCTTACAATTTATAGCCTTGTGCCCAACATTATTATAGGAATAACATAAACCAAGAAACATAGTTTGGTACCTGAGTGTGGGGGTTATTATAAGTGTTGTAGGTCTTATGTAATCTTCTTCTTGAGTTCTGTCCATTATTGGTTGTTGATTCTGAGTTCTAGATATTTTAGGTGGTGCAACTCTTCTGTAATATTCTTCTTGAGTTCTCTCAATTTCCTAAATGTTCTCCTTTGAAGGCTTGCATTATTCCTTCTTGATGGAACCTCTGATGATTTCTTCATAACTCTTTTTTTCTACTTCCTTTTATGTCATCATGGAGTTTGAAACCTTCTCAATATGCTTTTGTTTGTATCCTAGTCCAGAATTTCCATAGTATGGCATTTGAATGCTGACGATTTCATCCAATATTTTGGTGTTTTTCTATTGCACATATTTCTCCTAAAGTTCCTTCCTTAGTGAGACTATTTATACTTCCATGCTCTCCATTTTATCATTTTCTTCCAACTAGTTTTGAAGTGTTTCTTCAATCCTTTTGGCTTCTTCTACTTGGACCTTTAGATTCATAATCATCTGTCGGACTTATTTAGAGTTGGGATTTTGAGAACCTTCCTTTATATTAATCAATTCTTCCTTGAGTGAATTTTTTTTCTTCCTTTCTCATTTTAGCTCACTTAAGGCACTAATTAGTTCTTCTTCAAGATCTACTTCATCTTGTTATTCATAATCTTCTTTATCATTTTCCAATACCATAAAGAGTACTCTTTTTGAGTCACTATCACTGTCATCATTCTCATTGGATGAGGGACTGTCTTCTTTTGAGTAGACAATTTTCTTGAATACTTTCCTTTTATTTTCTTTCTTGTTTCCATTTTGATATTTGTTTTCTTTATGTGAACTTATTTTTCATCACTATATGAATTATTAGCATAAGGACATTTCGAAGAAAAATGACCAATTTTACCACAATTAAAACATTTTAAAGGAATATTACCTTTGTACTTGTTATTTCCTCTATTCAACTTCCTTACGAAGCTATCCATTTCTTCATCTTCATATGAATCATTGCTGTAACTACAATTCGAATTTTGTTGGCACATGCATATGGTAAGGTTCAATACCCTGGGTTCAAGGTAACTAGTCCAAAAAAACCCTATAGATACCATCCCTTTAGGCATCACCTACGAGTAGAAGAAGTCTCACCCTAGTTATATTTATGGGGACTACAAGAACCAATATTCTATAGCATTGAGGGAACGAAGGGAGACACACTCCATCATATCTAACATATCTTCTCATGCACTAGATATTAGTTTATCCAACCTGATTACTTACTTCTTTATGCATATTATTCTATATTCTTATCAATCAATAGTTAAATATACAATTAACAATATTGTGTATGAATCTATCAACATTATTAGTCCAGATAATCATTCATCATAGTAAAAGCATAAATTAACATCATGCAGACATGAATTAACATATTACAAGGATCAATAACCATGCCACAACATAGTTTGCCACAGAGTTCCCATGGTTCACCCCCTCCTCATCTACGTCTACTAAGATTGGATTTTATATTATATTTAATTCTTTTTTCTTCCACTCTATGCTACAATAGGTGTTCAATACACGTTCTTTTATTTACATTGATGTATTCTTTACACATACTATCCTACAATCACAACAATTACCCTCTGATTCCTCGTATGTTCTCTTCTGTTCTCGACTTCAGAAATTCACTCTTCTTTTTCATATTTATTTCTCCCCTCTTCTCAGGTTTTCTTTCCGTCTCATAATGAGTTGTCTCCCACTCATGCTCGACTAGGGAAAACTCGTTCTGAGTTGGATACAACTCATGCTCGCATGGTTTTCCTGGATTTTACAGGACCTTGGTCCTTCTTGTCCCCTATATTCTTCTCTTTCTTCTCTCTTCTTTCTTGATCCTCTTGATCTTCTTGATCATGCACCTTTTCTCTATGCGTCATTTATTCTTACTATTATCGATCCAACCTACCTTCCCAACAGGCCCCCAACACTCACTTGTAGCTCATCCTGAGCCACTTAGGCCTATTGTGTCATGCTCTTCCATGCCTAAATGACTTTCTAGAGGCTCTAAATTTCTATATGTAATGTTGTTGTGAATTTGACCTCCTTATTCACATTTTTGTCCATTGTATGTGATGTTAAGCTATTTTATTTGAACTTGGTTTCTTATGCTTCTGGTGTCATGCTGGTTTTTGCTGTAGTTAGCTCCTCTAGTACCCTGAGTGCCTTATCCTATCACAGTCGCAATTCCTATGAGATATTTCATTGTTCTTCTTTTAGTTTTTCCACTGCAAGATCTAGTTTCCTGTTAGCCAATAGTGTCGTCCTCCTTTTAGTTGGTGGGAGGCTATTTGCGTGCTCCATGGCCTGAATCACTTGTTCATGCACAACCCTTATTTTCTCCTCCAACACTTGCAACTATGGGGTGTTCATCATCTATGTCCACATGCATATGCCTTCTTCACATATCTTGATACACTCCTGTTATAGGCTTTTAATATTCACCATTGTTTTCTGCACAATCATTTCCCTTGGAGCTCTTTCCTCTGGTGGTGTCCCTGACATTCTATGCGACTCTATCTCTATGTACTTATTTCCAAGTATTTTAATGACCTCTCTAATCTTGCTGAATTTTTATTCTATCATGGATTATACCACCATTTGTACTTCTGGTACTTCCTTATATAACTATTGTACCGTTGCTTGAACAAATTGCTTGAATTCCTCCCTTTCCTTCCTTATTTCTCTGACTTTTTCCTATGCTTCATTATTTTCCTTCTTGGATTTCTTGGCTTTCTCTTCTACTTCAATATTTATTTTTGTGGATTTCTTGGCCTTCTCTTCAGCTTCAATATTCTCCCTCTTGGCTTCCTATGCATGTCCCTTTTCTTTGGTCTTTGTCTTTTTTGGGAGTTCGACTTGATGATCTATTGTGCACTTTTCCTATAGCGTAGTGTTTTATTGTCTCTGTAGTTCCCATTTATATGCTTCCACTTTTGCAACTCGTTGGCTACAACATATACCTAACACCAAATTTCCTGAGTCATCCCTATTTGCAAGTCTTGTAATACTTCCATTGGAATCTAGGAGACAACAAGGTCCACGTGACTTAGTTCCTGCAATTTCTTCTATACTTCGAGGTCTAGTAGCCAGAATATATGTACTGGAAGTTTGATTACTTTGTGCTCTGATACCCCCGTTTGTGATTCCCCCACTATGCCTTGCTGGGTTGTGCCTACTCCTTGTGCCAGTGTCAATTAGATTGTCTCTAGTAATTGTTGCAACCTCAAGCATTGATCATGTACCTTTGTTTGTATTTCTTCTTGTTACTTTGCCGTAACTTTGAGGACTTCTTCCGCAACATCCCTTCATATTTATCCAATTTGATTCATGTTGTCATCTATTAGGGTATACACAAACTGACTATTTTGAGCCTTCTTCTTCTTCCACATGGCTAACCTTATGCTTTGGTTTAACTTTTTACTTCGTGTTTGTTGTTCTTCAATTTCCCCTCTTTCAAGTGCATCCTCCTTATCATTGTCTTGATCACTACCTCTTGCACCATTTCCTAGGGAGCTCATTTCTACATATGGTGTTGTGTTGCTTCAACATTCCCTCTTTGCACAGTCACATCCCCTTCTGTTGGTATTTTCCAGTCTCATTCAAAATATTGCATGACCATCTCAATGTCTTCCTTGGTTATCGTATACTTCATTTGGAACCATTCCTCCCTGGGGTCCTTCTTGTCTTTGATGTACATCTAGTGTCTATATGTGTGAAATTATATGGCTGGGCTGTTTGATTCAACCAACTATGGAAATATGTGCAGTGCACTATGAATAATCTATCGAATTATTCCACCATAGAGAAAGAATTAAATGTTGTTTTTGATATTCCTCCCTTTGTTTGTTGAGAACCCGAAGTTTTGGTATTTTTTGGCTACACATGGCTTCCCCCTCATCCCTAGAAACTTCACGTCCTCTAAATCTTCCCATGCTGTGAAGGAAATCAATACCAAGAGCCATGGGTAGTGAAACTACATACCCTTATATTGGGCTTCAACGTAGTTTAGTAGGAACTAGTTCAGTAAGAACGAGGCCCATCTAATTGTACTTCCCTTGACACATTTCTTTGCAACCACTATTACCCATCTTGGGACTTGATATTTACTTCATTTTCGTAGCAGTTTGTAGGATATCATGTCTGTTTGTATTTGGACTACGAGGTCACATATCATTGGAAAATCCAACCCAAGCTTTCCTCTCACCATGAAAAACTTTGTCTGCATATCCTTCTCCTGTTCGCATTCTTTCTTCTTGTCTACAAATAGTGTTGTAGGGTCTTTCAATTGGGTGCGAAATCCAGTGATTCATGCTATAAGGTCTGTATCAATCAAAATTTTCCTATCCAACCACCCCCATGTATGAAGTATAGGAGGAGTTTGACGAAGGAAATGATTTCATTGTTGCGGCCAAAGTAGGGGATGTCAAACAAGTTGAGGCCTATGCGCTCCAATTCTCTATCTAATACCTTTGCCACTAGTAAGATATGCTATGTCTATGGATCTATTTGTATTTCTAGGTATTCATGAGGCACAAGTTCAGGGAACTTCGCCACGTTAGTAATATCTTGATCTGCATATTTCAAATAAGGTACCTTCCTTAGTATGTATTCATCGATGATGACTGCCTATGGAATGTTTGGTGTTACCATCATATAATCTGTATTCTTTCAAAGTGTGACTAGTGGGGCACATTCCTTCCTCAATAATATGTAATCATGAGGAAACCTCGATGAATCTGATGAGGATGCATCGAGGTTTCTTAAATCTTTGGTTATGCAGTGAGAGTTCTTATGTGAATTTTTCTTGGTACCATTGTTATTTCCCCTGTGTATTTAGGTGGTGCCATCTATGTATTTACCACAACTATGGTAGTTTGTATCACTCTATCTTCCACTCTAGCATTTTTCTCTTGGTTCTCCTTGGAATTTCTAAGTAATAATGAGTCATGTTTGTCAATCCCGACGGATATTATTCCATGTTTTATAGTTGTTCACAAACCTCTGTGCCTTTCTTTCCTATCTCATATTCTCATGGTGTGTCAGGTGCTAGCGTTAATGGAATTTTGTTGCCAAATACATAAGAAGATTTACGTTGTGAACTCACACTATGTCATGTGTATCGGTGGTTGTTACAAAAATATTCCCCTCTGGAAATGTGAAATTTCCCTTGGATCACTAACCCCTATACCAATACATAAAATTTCATTTGGACACTACCATTCATATTTTCCTAGCCGCTCTAGTCTGTGAGCTTGATCTGATTTCTGACTTAAATTAATACCTACAATGGATAGCACAAGAGAAATGTCTATATCCTACTCTAATTAATTTGAAAAAATCAATTCATCTATGTATATTAAGACAACCATAGACAAGAACAGATAAGCATACACTTGAAGGACATATTCCAAGTATATTAATGAAAACTTAGAAGGAAAAACTTACAATATTCAGATGGTGTTGCAACAACCTCTCCAAGTCCTCTTCATCCAATCCTTTCTCAAAAAATCCACAATCAAAACAACAGTGCCCTGCTGATTTCTCCTCTTTAGGGTCAAAGGTTTGAAATGTTTCAATCTGTTCCCCCCTTTTTCACCTTGGAAAGGCCTCCTTATATAAGCTTTGACAGGATTAACCACCATGATTATATTAGGGAATTGGTCGAGTATTTGGATCCTTAGGTTAGTATTTGATCCTAGGATAATTCCATAGGATAGTATTCAATCCAAACCAACCTCATCTCCAAGAGTTGGCCCCTTATGAAAAGGTGGAAGATCTCAAATTTTCCTCAACCAAAAGTAGCTCTCCCCTATAGTTAGAGAAAAAGAGATATACTGTTCCCTAAATAATGTGAGGGGGTGATACCCTATGAGGTAGAACTCCCCCAACATCGCCAGGGGAACACTATTGTTATCTCCCAAAATGAATCAGTCACCATGGTTTCATTTTGTGGTTGATAGCATGGTTATTTGTAGTTTTCTCCATTTTGTTTTAATTTCTTCTAGTGGCAAAACTTAGGTTTTTAATTCATATGTTAGAAATAAGTCAATCCATAAAGGTATTTTCTTTAAAATTTCATGAAAAGACTTTCAACAGCTAACACATGTTTCAAGGTTGATGATTAGCTCATGAAAGCGATGATTTTCAACAGTTAAGGAGTACTTTCCCACAGACCGTTAGCTGGTGAAAGCACGGAACACGTATGTTTCCTCCACGTTTTCAGAAATCAAAAGATGACATGCTCAACACACATCACATAATCATTATAACACACTGGTGAAAGCGAACAATGATGAGGATTCTGTTTTGCATGTCTAAATCGGATATCAAAGTGGATCGTGTTCGTGAATGCATGCTTCACGAGATAATGACACTGGATATGATGAATTCAAATTCATCATCACAGGTAAAGGAGCGGTACTACTCAGCTAGTGACATCAAATCGACACTTCATATCCCCAACACACATCATCCACAAGCATATGTTATGGTTTCATTTTTGAAAGACAATGCCGAGAGTTTTCACCAGCGCCAAACCTTGGCTCAAACAACAAATTACAGTGATTTTGTTTGCAAAATTGTCTGGGGTTCGAGTTGAATATGGAAAGGAAACGAAGTGGTTCATTTTTAAGGAAAGAATTAGACATCCTGTCCTTTTTAGAAGCACATCCAGAGGTACAAAAATGCTTTTCAGATGCAGGATGCATGGGATATGTTGAAAAGTTATAGAATGGCTGCCACCAAACAACAACTGAAGCATTTTCTAAATCGTATGATGGAAATAAAGCCTGTGTCGGGTCTTTAGAAATCATACTTGATGAAATTTCCATTGCTACAAAAACCAACTTACCTAGATCAAGCAAGAGCTGGTTCAAAACGACAGCAACCAAGAATCTCAATTTTAGAGCATATCTTAAGGCAAAATTCAGAAATGTTGCATGGAAGAAAAGCATGCCAGTTTCTCATTTGGAGGATGAATGGCAGGACCTATTCAAAGGCATTCAACTCTATATAACCTTAGAAGGCAGGTATGACAAGCTGATGCTATACCATTTCAAGCTCTTAGATCATTTCACAGGGAGAACTCTCCTAAATTTACCTTTCTTCTTGCACAAAAGCCTAACTAAAGTCTATAAAAAGATTAGGGCTAAACCTCTAAGTATGAAAAACACTCTTTGTCATTTTGGTATAATCAAATTGATAATTCTGGAGGAACTAAGACAAAGAGGAAGGACTTGGCAAAATTTTTGTTTTTCTGAAGGCTTTGAAACCCAAACTCAGCCCATGAATGAGCAGAAGAGAGCTGGAAAAAGTCAATTAACTCCTCAAAGCAGCTCGAGGAAGAGGAGAACTCTTCCAGGACCACCAGAAGATAATATTTCTAGCATAAAGTCTCACGGGTCAAAGAAAAAGTTAGATTTTGAAACCACTTCATAGAAACCTACAGAAAAGAAGACAAATATTCTAAATCTACCATACACAGACTCAGAAACAGAGCCAGAGCAAGAAGATGAAAGTCCATCCATTAAAATCCCTGAACACTCCATGGAATTTGCACAGGATTGTGAGACTTTTACTCCCACTGATTAAGGTGAAACATCAAAGAGCAAAAAGTCAAAGAAATCTCAAAAAATTAAGCAACTTAAAGAAGTGATTTCTCAATAGGAGGTTTTAGAAAGAGTAATTAAGGAGAGATACAAAACTCTATCTGATAATTTCGCAGAAACAAATGCAGCATTTGAGAAGTTGGCTCGTGAAAGTGTCAAGGAAAAAAGGAGAAAGAAGAAAATCACCAAAGATTATAACAGTCTATGGTGGTTAGCAAAACGCCTTAAGAGGAAGATTAGAAAATATAAGAAGAAGCAGAAGTCACACCTAGATCTACAAGTGGAAGCCCAGGTTACTGTGAATATGCAAGGAGATAAAGTAGAGACACGCTAAGTTTTTGATAAAACAACATTTTTGGAGGTGAAAGTTTCATTTTGGCCAAAACAGAGCTTTCACCAGCGCAAAGGGTAAATTTACAACCAGTTAGCTGGTGAAAGGCAGAGCTTTCACCAACTAACCAGTGAATCATAAGGCGAGTTAGTTGGTGAAAGCACAAAAAAAAAAATGAAATCTAAAGATGGGGCAGGGAGATTTTTAAAGTATTTAAAGAAGTTCCAGAGAATCAAAGGATTAACCACTTAGTCAGAAAATACCCAACATTAGAGATTCGTGGAGATTTTGAAAACCAAATGATAAATCGGTCTCCTAAAGTTTCGACTATGAGTAATTGAAGAAATACAGCTACAGAAGACAGGTGCCTTTACCTTTTTAATGAAACAATAGATTCCAGAAGCTAATGAAGTACAGATGTCAAATTTTGATATAGAAGACAGTTCAAATTCTAGCAACTAGTCTTTGTTATCGATTGTCTTAGTTAATTTTATTTTCTATTTTTAGATACAGATCCAAGTTTTCAGTATCTTCAAAACTGATTGTAAAAGGCTATAAATTCCTATCTTTCCTAAGAGACAAGGGTTCAAATTGGGAATACATTTTGTGCCACTGTATAGACTCTTATTGCATAATAAAATTACAGTCTCCTTTTGCTTTCAATATCAAAAATATCCATGCTTCCTTTTTTGTACTTTATTTCAGTTTATCTTAGCTTATAAAGACTTTCATCTCTTTATTGAGCTCATAGACTTGAAGTGAAGGATCTCTTTCTATCTTGCATTAATCCCTACACCCAATTGTATTTGGCAATCAAGAATAGTGTTCTTCATCCTCTCCGTTTAAATTACTTGATCTTATTATTGTTTTCTGAAAGCATTGTTTCATTTGAATGTATGATGAGTTGTCTATTACATTAATCATTGAAGTGATCCCATTGTTCCAAGCATACCTACACATTTTTCCTAAGTTACCAAGCATCCTTAGCCTACAACCCTAAGGAGTTTCTTGGAGTGATAACAAATTGGCACCATTGTCGGGGAAACGAAATTTAAGTTCTCCTTTCCTGGGATACGACACAGAGCTGATCTTTGATGATAGACAAAGATTAGACATTTTAATTGGTTGTAATTATCTATCCAGTGACTCCACAAGTTCATCCTGGCTCCTAAGAGGATCAGTACTAGGGAGAATCCTCAAGAATCACCTATCACACCAGTGTCCAATCCAGAACTAATTCTCAGGAAAGGAAAGACAATTTAGGGTCAAGCCTCAAAATCAGATACAGAAGGTAATCCTCTTTTTAGTTCTGGAAAATCTACTATAGAAAAATTTGAATTCTTTTCAAAGAGTACTAATGAAAAAACAGTTGTGAACATTGTAAAAGAACAAATTTCTTTGTAT
>SNQJ01S0046311.1:38749-55139 GCA_010110895.2 Picea sitchensis
AAGAACAAACTTCTTTGTATCAACAAGAAAATAGCAATGATGATAAATTGACAGATTCAAATTTGATTGAGAAAGCATCCAAGACTTTAGAAAGAAATCATAGTTCTTCTTCTCTTGAGTCTTTTCATTCACAACAAAAAGAAGATCATTTAAACATTTATACTAGCCTCCTTACTGTTGAACATCTTCTCCAAGAGCTATCTGCTAAAGGTGAAGAAAACTTAGTTGGACAACTTGCAAATTTTTACAGAGCCTCATATCAGACCTCTTTCCCATTAGAAGATTCACCTCCTTCTCATTCCTCCAGTGTTGAAGACTCAAAAAANCAAACCCAGTATCAACCATGCCTACAGGAGACTATCAAAAGTATATGCCCAAATTCACAGGTGAAGGCGATGTGTCTGTTGAAGAACATATTGAGGCTTTCTACAGTTATGCTGAAAACCTTAATATTGAAGAGGAAGATGTTTTGACACGAGTTTTTTTCCAAAGCTTAGATGGCCATGCTAGGAAATGGTTCAGAGAACTCCCTACTGGTTCCATAGTTGGAATCGAGCAATTGGATGAGACCTTCTTGAAACATTGGGGTGATAGAAGAGATTTTGTATACTATATCACAGAATTTGGAAATCTAAGGAAACAAAATGGTGAGTCAGTGTTTGATTTCACTAAAAGGTTTAACCAGATGTACAGTAAAATACCAGCAGAGATAAAACCTTCAGATGTTTCTACCAAAATCACATATTCTGATGATTTTGACTCAAATTTCTATTTATTGTTTAGAGAAACGAGGTCACCGACACTATCTCTCATGCAAGATGCTGCCCTTGAGGTGGAATCAAATATTTTAGCCTCTCAAAAGCTAAAGGGAAATTCTGATAGGAGAAGGCCAAGGAGTGAAGCTTCTTCTTCATCAAGTGTTGACCCAAAGTTAGATAAAATGGATAAGATGCTAGAGTCTCTAACCTATGAGATATATAAGATCAAGATTGAAAATAAGTAGCCTGTGAAAGGAAGAGGCACTTATGATTATGCAGGTAGAAACCCAAATCAAAATCCTAACAACTTCAGAAGAAATAATCAGCCAACATAGATTTTGCAAAGAGAAAAGAATCCTACTGAAGATCAGAGAATAAAGGCCCCTCTTCAGAATGTTGTGATGGATGAAGATGAAGGTGATTATCAAGAAGAGGGAGAAGATAATATTCATTGTGTTGGAGAAGAGACAGGGAAATATTATCTGACACAACACGACTATGAAGAAGCATTGATGACTGAACAGACAGAGGATAATCCTATTGATGATGGCATTTTCACGACATAAGATAAGAATAGATATAATATCTGATGTAAGTCTGATACTGCCCAACAAAATGCACCAGCCTCTCTCGAAAAGAGAACAACCCCTGTTAAGAAAAAAGATCAGACATTAGAGAATCAACAAACAGATCCCTCAAAAGAGAAAGCATCAGCTTCTCCCAAGAAGACTATTGCCCCTGTCAAGCATCAAACTCCAGAAAGTCAGGCCCGTATTGAACAACAAAGAAATCAGAAAGCTCATTTAAATGCGGTAAAGGTCTCTGATAAAGCCTCTGATAAAGTCCCATATTCGTTTAATTTTGAGGCTGAAATACAGAAAATTAAAATTCCTATTCCTCTAGTTGAGTTAATGAAAAATGAAATGTTCAAAAAGGATATCCTCAAAACTCTAGATCCCAAATCTATATCCCCTTCCACTGATATTATCAACATATATGATGAAAAGCCAACCATTACTCTGGGCCAAATGATAGAAGACAGAGATGAAAGTTGTCCTCCCTTTTACATCTCTCTAAATATTCATGAGAAAACATTACATAACTGTTTGTTGGACTCTGGTGCTTCTCACAATTTAATGCCAAAGGCGGTCATGGATGAGCTTGGGCTAGAGATCACCAAGTCTTACCACGATATTTTCTCTTTTGACTCTCGAAAAGTCAAATGTCTTGGAATGATCAAGGACTTGGCTGTAACTTTAACCCAAGCATCCATGAAGACTGTTGTTATGGATATAGTAGTGGCAAACATACCACCTAAATTTGGATGTCTTTTATCAAGATCGTGGATGAAGAGGCTAGGTGGCACTCTTCAAATGGATCTCTCTTACGCTACTATCCCTATTTTTGGAGGGGTAAATAGAAGGTTATACAGGGAATGACAGTTGGCATATGTAATCAGTGACGAAAAAAATCCATCCAATCATCCTATCCATTCTGTCGACACAGGTATGGGATCTTGTATTTTGCAAATTGATGATTCATTACCAGATGCATTGCTTCTCAAAAAGCCCACAGTTCAGTCCATAGAAGAAGTAGAGGACAATTTTTGGACCATGTTCTTTGATGGTGCTTGTACCAAAGAATCAGTAGGAGCAGGGGTGGTATTGATTTCCCCTTCTTAGAAAACTTCTCATTTGTCCTTTAAACTTTATTTTAAAGTGACTAATAATATTGTTGAGTATGAGGCACTACTTTTGGGGCTAAATGCAGCCAAAGAGATGGAGATTAAAAGATTGCAGGTATTTGAAGATGCAGATTTAATCATTCAACAGGTGAATAGGTCCTTTCAAGAAAAACATGTCAGGCTGAAAACATATAGAGAGGAAGTTTTGAGGGCAATTCATACTTTTGCAGATTTTAAAATTTCATATGTACCCAGAGCAATGAATGAATTGGATGATTCATTAGCTGTGTCGGCTTGTGCTTTCATACCTCCTCTGCCTCATAAATTGAATTGCAAAATTCAAGTTAAATATAGGTCATCCCTCCCTGATAATGTAAAATTTTGGAAGGTTTTCGAAGATGATGCTGAACTCACTAGATTTCTTGCAGTGATAGATGAGTTTACAGATTTGCAAATTGATCAGGAAAATGAACATGACGATGAAATTGAGAAGCAAAATCGCAGCACATGAAATAGTCCAGCTGTCTACCAACAAAATTCCTAAAGGTTTGGTCCTTTTGGAAAGGATTTTTGATAATAATGATGTGGCTGTCAAATTGGAAAATGGGGAAAAAGATTCAGAAGTTTTGCATTATAATGTAGCCAGTGAATAGGATCCTAAATATGTCAACTTAGCTTCACATTTGACTGAAAAATAAAAGGCTAATTATGGAGAATTGCTAAAGGATTTTGCTGACATCTTTGCTTGGCAATATGATGACTTGAAGACTTTCGACACAAAGGTAATTCAGCATAAGATTCCCTTAAACAAAGATACAAAACCATTTAGGCAGAAACTTAGATATTTTAATCCTTTGTTGCTACCTACAATGGAAAGGGAAATAAAAAAACTATTGGATGCCCGCATCATCATACCTCTCAGATATTCAGAATGGATTGCAAATCTCGTACCGATCAGAAAGAAGAATGGAGAGATCAGACTCTGCGTCGACTTCAGAAATTTGAATAAGTGCTCTAGGAAGGACAACTACCCTCTGCCCAAAATGGAACATATTTTGCAGAAGGTGTCAGGATCAAAGGTGATGTCTTTTATTGATGGGTCTTCTAGATACAACCAGATTGCTATCCATCCAGACAATAAATAAAAGACTTCTTTTACTACTCCATGGGGTACATTTATGTATGAAAAGATGCCCTTTGGATTGATGAATGCAGGAGTGACATTCCAAAGGGCGATGGACATTGATTTCATTGGAGAGAAATATAAATTTTTCCTGATATATCTTGACGATATCACTATTTTTTCAAGCAACCATGAACTTCATTTGCAGCACTTAAAAAATATATTCCTAAAATGTCGAAGGTATGGCATTTATCTTAATCCAAAAAAGTCAAATTTCGCACTTAAGGGAGGGAAATTACTTGGACATATTGTTTCAGCCGATGGGGTGAAAATCGACCCAAAAAGAGTAGAAGCAATTAAAAATCTGTCTCTTCCTAGATTAAAGAAGGACATTCAGTCTTTCCTTGGGACTATAAACCTTATCAGGAAGTTTATAGTAAACTTTGCAGAACTTAGAAAGCATATTACTGCTATGTTAAGAAAGAACTCTGAGGCAAAATGGACTGAGGAAGCCAAACACTCATTCAATTCTATCAAGGAAGCCATTACGACAACCCCTGTTTTGATCAGCCCCGACTTCGCCAAGGAATTTTACATTTTTTCATTTGCTTGAAAAGATATAATTGCAGCAGTGCTCTTGTAGAAAAATGTCGATGATCAGGAGCAACCGGTTTCCTTCTTCAATATAGTCTTGAGGGATGCAGAGGTAAAGTATGAATTATTGGAGAAACAAGCATATGCACTTATCAAGTCATTAAAATCTTTCAGAGTTTACATCCTTCAAGCCAAGGTGATAACTTACGTACCCTCCAGTTTAGTTAAAGATGTTCTTATACAACCCAACATAGATGGAAAAAGGAGTAAGTGGATAGAAAAGTTAATTGAATTTGATGTTGAAATTAAACCAGCAAAACTTGTGAAGAGTCAGGGCCTTGCCAAACTTCTGGCAGAAGAAAATTGTAAACTGCTCGAAATAAATTTGGTAAGTGTTAATGCAAATAATGTTTAGTCTTCACAGTATAAAAGAAGTGAGGAAATGCATGCCTTAGATCACCTAGCTAATTGCAAATGGTACAGTCGCATCATTCATTTTCTGCAAACTTTATCAGTCCCTTCAGATTTGACAAAAACACAAGGAAGGGATTTAAAGCTCAAAGCCATGAATTTCTGCATCAATGACAACATATTGTTCTGGAAAAATCCAATAGGTTTATTATTGAGGTGCATAAACCAAGAAGAAGCAGCTAATGTCATGATTGAGTTCCGTAATAGTGAATGCGGAGGACATCACTATCGAAACACCACCACACAAAAAATCTTAAGATCTGGTTATTACTGGCCATCCTTATTTTAAGATGTGTGTGAGTTTGTGAGAACATGTGACAAGTGCCAAAGATTTGAAGGCAAACAACAATTGAAGTCTCTTCCCCTCAGACCTATAGTGGTCACAGGTCCCTTCCAACAATGGGGTCTGGATTTCATAGGTGGGATTCACCCGCCTTCTAGTAGTCAGCATAGGTGGATCATTGTTGCCACCGATTATTTTACAAAGTGTATTGAGGCTATTCCTACCAGGAACGCTAATCATACTGTCATCATAAATTTTCTGCAAGAAAACATATTCGCCAGATTTGGTTTCCCTAAGAGACTAGTCATTGATAATGCTACAGCATTCAAAGATAAGCACTTGGTAAAATTATGTGAAGAGCTGGGAATTCAGCTAGTACATTTTGCTTCTTACTATCCACAAAGAAATGGCTTAGTTGAGTCATCGAATAAGAGTTTAGTCAGAATTATAAAGAAGCTACTTGAACAAAATACCATAGGCTGGGATTCCAAGCTGAAATTTTCTTTGTGGGCTGACAGGGTTACAAGTAAAAAGTGAATTGGTACATCTCCTTTCAAGTTGGTATATGGTACTGAAGCCATATTTCCTGTTCAACTTGCACTACTAGTTGCAAACTTTTTAGAAGAAACTGACTCTAAACCAATCTATTTAACTTGGAAAATTCATAATTTGGTAGAGTTACAGCAATATAGAGAGCAACTTTTGGAAAAGAAAAAATTACACCAAGGAAAAATGAAGGAGATATTCGACAAGAAAGTCAAACCAAATATCTTCAAAACAGGGGAACTAGTCTTAAAATGGGATGCAGCAAGGCAAGAGAAGGGCAAACATGGCAAATTTGATGCTCTCTGGACAGGTCCTTTCGTCATAACAACAGTTCAGCAGAACAATACCTTTGTTCTCCAAAATCTTGCAGGCGAGGAAGTAGCAGGTGGCCCTTTCAACGGGCGCTTTCTAAAGACCTATTTTTCATAAGGATTTTTCTTAAAGCCCTGTTTCACTTGTACATATTATTTTCAGTTCTGTTTTCTTTGTTTTTATCACTTGAATAACTCCATGCCCAATGGTGTTGAGCAAAACTATTTTTTCAAATTTTTCAATTGCAATAAAGGCTACTAAGTCTAGCTAGGTTCTTGGTGACCTCACAGGGAGGTGTCCATTCCAGTTGGAGCCAAATGTTAGCTCCCAAAATGAATCAGTCACCATGGTTTCATTTTGTGGTTGATAGCATGGTTATTTGTAGTTTTCTCCATTTTGTTTTAATTTCTTCTAGTGGAAAAACTTAGGTTTTTAATTCATATCTTAGAAATAAGTCGATCCATAAAGGTATTTTCTTTAAAATTTCATGAAAATACTTTCAACAGCTAATGCATGTTTCAAGGTTGATGATTAGCTGGTGAAAGTAGTGTTTTTCAACAGTTAAGGAGTACTTTCCCATAGACCGTTAGATGGTGAAAGCACAAAACACATGTGTTTCCTCCATGTTTTAAGAAATCAAAAGATGACATGCTCAACACACATCACATAATCATTATAAGGCACTGGTGAAAGTGAATAATGATGAGGATTTTGTTTTTCATGTCTAAATTGGATATTAAAGAGGATCGTGTTCATGAATGCATGCTTCACGAGACAATGATGTTGGATATGACGAATTCAAATTCATCATCACAGGTAAAGGAGCGGTACTACTCAACTGGTGACATCAAATCAACACTTCGTATCCCCAACATGCATCATCGACAGGCATATGTTATGGTTTCATTTTTGAAAGACAACGCCAAGAGTTTTCACCAACGCCAAACCTTGGCTTAAACAACAAATTAAAGTGATTTTGTTTACAAAATTGTCTGTGGTTCGAGTTGCAGATGGCAAAGTAATGAAGTGGTTCATTGTTAAGGAAAGAATTAGACAATCTGTCCTTTTTACAAGCTCATCCATAGGTACAAAAATGCTTCTCAGACGCAGAATGCATGGGATATGTTGAAAAGTTACAGAAATGATGCCACCAAACAACAACTGAAGCGTTTGCTAAATCGTATGATGGAAATAAAGTCTTTTTCGGGTCTTTAGAAATCATAGTTGATGAAGCCACCATTGCTACAGCAACAAACTTACCTAGATCAGGCCAGAGCTGGTTCAAAACGACAGCAACCAAGAATCTTAATTTCAGAGCATATCTTAAGGAAGAATTTAGAAATGTTGCATGGAAGAAAAGCATGCTAGTTTCTCATTTGGAGGATAAATGGCAGGACCTGTTCAAAGGCATTCAACTCTATATAACCTCAGAAGGCAGTTATGACAAGATGATGTTATACCATTTCAATCTCTTAGATCATTTCACAGGGAAAAATCTCCTAAATTTACCTTTCTTCTTGCACAAAAGCCTAACTAAAGTCTGTAAAAAGATTAGGGATGAACCTCTAAGTATGAAAAACACTCTTTGTCATTTCGACCTAATCAAATTCATAATTCTGGAGGAAGTAAGACAAAGGGGAAGGACTTGGCAACATTTTCTATTTTGGGAAGGCTTTGAAACCCAAAATCAGCCCATGAATGAGTGGAAGAAAGCTGGAAAAAGGAAATTAACTCCTCAGAGTTGCTCGAGGAAGAGGAGAACTCTTCCAGGACCACCAGAAGATAGGATTTCTAGCATAAAGTCTCACAGGTCAAAGAAAAAGTTAGATTTTGAAACCACTTCAGAGCAGCCTACAGAAATGAAGACAAATATTCTAAATCTACCATACACAGACTCAGAAATAGAGCCGAAGAAAGAAGATGAAAGTCCAGCCATTAAAATCCCTGAACACTCCATGGAATTTGCACAGGATTGTGAGACTTTTACTCCCATTGATGAAGGTGAAACATCAAAGAGAAAAAAGTCAAAGAAATCACAAAAAATTAAGCAACTTAAAGAAGTGATTTCTCAACATAAGGTTTTAGAAAGAGTAATTAAGGAGAGATACAAAACTCTGTCTGATAATTTTGTAGAAACAAATGCAACATTTGAGAAGTTGGCTCGTGAAAGTGTCAAGGACAAAAAGAGAAAGAAGAAAATCACCAAAGATTATAATAGTCTATGGTGTTTAACAAAATGCCTTAAGAGGAAGATTAGAAAGTTGAAGCAGAAGCAAAAGTCACACCCAGATCTACAAGTGCTAGCCTAGGTTGCTATGAATATGCAAGGAGATAAAGCAGAGACACGCTAAGTTTTTGATAAAACAAGAGTTTTGGAGGTGAAAGTTTCTTTTTGGCCAAAACAAAGCTTTCACCAACACAAAGGGTAAATTTAGAACCAGTTAGCTGGTGAAAGGCAGAGCTTTCACCAGCTAACCAGCGAATTATAAGGCGAGTTAGCTGGTGAAAGCACAAAAAAGAATTTTTGAAAGCTAAAGATGGAGCAGGGTGATTTTCAAAGTATTTAAAGAAGTTTCAGAGCATCAAAGGATTAACCACTTAGTCAGAAAATACTCAACATCAGAGATTCGTGGAGATTTTGAAAACCAAATGATAAATCGGTGTCCTAAAGTTTTGACTACGAGTAATTGAAGAAATCCAGCTACAGAAGAGAGGTACCTTTACCTTTTTCATGACACAACAGATTCCAGAAGCTGATGAAGTACATATGTCAAATTTTGATATAGAAGATAGTTCGAATTCTAGCAAGTAGTCTTTGTTATCGATTGTCTTAGTTAATTTCATTTTCTGTTTTTAGATACAGATACAAGTGTTCAGGATCTTAAAAACTGATTGTAAAAGGCTATAAATGACTATATTTTCTAAGAGACAAGGGTTCAAACTAGGAATACATTTTGTGCCACTATATAGACTCTTATTGCATAATAAAATTACAGTCTCCTTTTGCTTTCAATATCAGAAATATTCATGCTTCCTTTTCTGTACTTTATTTTAGTTTATCTTAGCTTATAAAGACTGTCATCTCTTTATTGAGCTCATAGACTTGAAGTGAAGGATATCTTTCTATCTTGGATTAATCCCTACAACCAGTTGTATTTGACAATCAAGAATAGTGTTCTTCATCCTCTCCTTTTAAATTACTTGATATGATTATTGTTTTCTGAAAGTATTGTTTCATCTGAATGTATGATGAGTTGCCTATTACATTAATCATTGAAGTGATCCCATTGTTCCAAGCATACCTACACATTTTTCCTAAGTTACCAAGCATCCTTAGCCTACAACCCTAAGGAGTTTCATGGAGTGATAACAACTATGATTCACAAATTCCCAAAAATTGGTCGATTTTCAAAGTAAAAAGTGTGTTTATGGCCTTGAAATTATGGGTTTCTTTCTCCAATATGACTTAGGGATCGTGAAAAAATTTATTTGATGGTTTCAAGGGGTTAAACCACATAGAAACACATAGAAAAGTGCATTAGACACTTAGTAAGGTGCATACGACACTTTATGACACTTGCAACACTTACCAAGGTGTATATGACACTTGCGACACTTAGGGTGAGATACTTAAGTGTCACATTTTGATGTGTCACATATGCCCCCTAAAGTGTGAGGTCATAAGAGAAACTGATGGCCGAAACACTTTACAAATTTTTAAATGCAAGGGTGTGGATTTGGAGAACCTGGTAGAACCTACAAACAAACATCAACAATATTAATATATCTTTTATTCGCAAGGCATGCATATCTATGCCCAGAATACAAGTGACTCAAAACATGGCCACCAAGAAATACATTGCGGATCCATGATGATATTGACTAAGGATATGAGTCGATGGCCAGGAAAGATACAATGTGGATCCATCCCTCTATTACATGACTTAATCATATCCATGAAAGAGTAAACAATGGAGCTACGATATGAAAAGAACATAGCCATAGACCAATACAAAGTGGATCTATGTTACAACATATTTATAAATCAAATTATCTCCATCACATATTGGGTAAGGCATAGATTATGATGAACACTAAACCCAGGGTCTTCGTCTCAATCCTATAATAGTACGATTATGTTCATGTGAATAGATCATTCGATGTTGAACATGGTAGAAACCACTTGATTACTGGTCATTGAGGTATACCGTTGACAAACACGAGAGAAAACACCGTTGATGTCAATGAATCTCAAGGTACTTTAAGTACAATCCAATGAATGTGAATAATGAGTTGAAGTTGAACATTCATGGAATCAATCAGTCATGGGTCATTGATGTATACCCATTGTCGAATGAGAGGAGGCCTTCCATTGAGGCATGCAAGTCCTAAGGTATTGATTTGTTTCTAAGTCTAATTCCCGGATAATTTGTTGAAGTCAATGGGAAAAGTGTCATTGAAGGGGGGCATTGATGTATCCCCCATCAATAGAAGTGAAACTTGTCACAGGAAAGTGATATGATGTGGTAAATCAAGAATGGACTATCACCTCACCTGATGATCAATATTTTCGGCTATCACCTCACAAGCTCATTTCACCAATCAAATGTTCTACAACCATTTTTGATATAATATATATAGAGATATAAACACACATATATAATAATAATAATAATAATAATAATAATCTGCCAAAAGAAATAATACAAGTCAACGAGTGCACACCTCTAAAGGGATATTCAATTTATATTTTATTAAAAATATTATTTTAAAGTATGTCGTCATCATGATTTTATTGGTTTACATTCCAAAATTTCACACTTCATTCAATTTCGTCGATGATCATCTCACCCATTTTGCCGATGATCAATTTAATGCATAGAATTTAAAAATATATATATTAAAATAATATTAAAAGTTTCACATTCTACCATGCAAGTATTAAAATAATGTTTAAAAAGGTGAGGTTGGGTTTCGCATTTCGTTGTCGAGATTTTACAATGGTACGTGTGGTAAAAATGGTTGAATTCACCAATGATGTCATTGGCAATCCACTCGCGACTAGCGTTTTCTCCCATCAATATAAAAATAGTATTACATCCAATGGGTTAATAAATGTATACTAAGCCCCACCCTTCTTTACAATTTTTTTCATTATTGTTTAGTTAAAATTCCCATAAAACATTAAAATATTTTTGTATATGTTTCAATGCATTTTGAGAATAAGGTTTGAAATATAGGTTAATATGATTTCCATAACTCCCTATAAAATAGGACCTCGGGTAATACGTTGATGTTTAAGTGGGAAAGGAGTAAAATAAAATGGTAAAAATATGTAAAAGTTAGGTTTAGTAAAAATGAAAAAGAAAATTGAAAAACGAAAATGAAAATCATGAAAATTTAAATTAAAATTGGAAATTTGATTGGTTTTATATATATATATTTGTTTTATTTATTTGACATTCATTTATGAGAAAATTGGTTATTTTATCAAACATACATGGTTAGCAAAAATAATTAAAAATAAAAATATGTTAAATTAAAAACATAAAATAAGATATATAAATGAATATCTACAAAAATAACAAAATTAAATAAGTTTAAATTAAAACATGTACAAAAATAAAATAGAATCCATATAAGGATATTTACAAAAGATAAACAAAAAACATACAAAATAGGAATATTAAGACCCAAATTACGCAATTCAAGGTTCCATTCTCCTAGGTTCTGTCGGTCAAGGTTCCACACCTAGGGGACAAAATTTAGAAAAATGAGTATGTGGTAGGATTTTAAAAGCTAGTCATCATGGAGAGGAATGGGGCCAAATGGTGATAGAGGATGTGGTGATTTATTTGCAATGAAGGGAATGATAGAAAGGAGAAAGGATGACACTTCATGCGACTATTTAATGTCGCAATTAGTGACAAGTAGATACATAATATCGAATCCAACCAAGTTCTCTCCACAGGTCATTCACGTAAATATTCACATCTCATAGGGAATATATCCTCAGATCAAAAGGAGCAGGAGCACAACCAAGTCCAAGAAAAGGTCATTACATCAAACACTACGGGTAAATGAAACTGATAAATAAGAAGCATTAGGTGACAACTCTACAAGGACTCACAATCAAGAGTAGGAATGGGATTTTTTCAAGATTTTTGGCGAGAGGTAAGACAAAGAGAGGGCCCAACAGAAACTAATTTGAAGGGGTTCATGGATAGGATTGTGGAAAATATGGGTTCAAAATCTTTGGGGACTTCAGACCTCGAGACAATTGCAAACCAAGGTAATCTACTTCCTGACAATGAGAAGCCTGACAAGAATCAAGGTCAAGGTTGTGGACAAGTATCAAGAGATTCACCCACAAGCCTTTCAAGGATGGGGAGGTCGTGTGAAAGAAGTGCCCCTCTGCACCTGATCCTACAAAATAGAAAGAATGATATCAGCCATGTGATCAAAATAAGACCTGCTAATACAATAAAGATTATATTACCTTCCTTTAATCCAATTTACAAAAGAGTGTTAGGTTTGTTCAACAATAAAATGGTGGTTGTAAATGAGTATCTTGAAACTACAAGTCCCAAGTCTCAAATCTAAACAAGGATAAAAACTTATGTGATTTAAACTTAGATATTGAAACAAGAACTAGTAGAATCTACATGCGAAATTGTAAAGATGAAAACATGAAGCACAAACATGTTAGTGGGAATATGCATAGTTTGACTTACTCAATTAGGACATGCAATAAAACAAACCTTTCCACTACACAAGATCACCAACCACTTTAGAATCAAGAAAAGGTAAAAAGATGACATGTCAATTCTATCACATAAATGTCAATGAAACATCATAGGCCAATAATCATCCTAAGGACATTTGAAATCAAAATATTGAAAGAAAAAATCAACACCATTCAAAGATAATCATCAATTAAGATAAAATCCCCAACTCCCTCTATATAGGAAAAGAGATAGCATTAGGCTCAACCAGTCAAGGATTAGATTATAGGTTTGAAATTTTAGTAGGGGGTCCCTTTCCTTTCACTTGTAAAAGAAAAATGAAAGGGGGGTTGTTGCGGCCACAAAAAATGGCAACACACTGGAAGAACTAGTGGTATTTGTCAATAGAAGTATATGGCCTATACTTTAGATATGAATTTTAAAGATAAGATTAACAAACTACAAAAACATTTCCAATAATCATGGGTACCACAATGATGCCTTCTAAAAGATATAACCCAATATTTCTAATACATGTAATCTAACACATCCTTTTCAAAGAGAAAAATAACCAGATAATTTTTTTACTCGATGCTCACTTCAGATTATTTTCGGTTCAAGGATGCATTTTCACTTTTGTTAACATGCAAACATCTACATAAGTGTGTTAGTAATCTCTCTTTACCCATTATTGTTTCATTGTCAACGAGCATCCATATCCTCAACGAAGTTACCTCGATACCATATAAGCATAGCCCCACTGTTAACATGTGTACATAGCCCTGATGGATTTACTTGTACTTCCCACACTTTTGATAGTCTTTTCAAATTTATTTTTATTTCAAAATATGGTCTCCCTTTTAGATTTTTGATAGAGATATGCATATGGACATAGGGTATGAAAGAAGTGGGGTGATACTACAGTTTCTTTGATTTACTGAGTAGATGTTTTTCATTTTATTTTAACCCACTGGCCTCTCCAAAAACCATCGTAGTATTGACAATGTTATTAATGTGAAGTGAATGGAGATCAAAGAAAAGTGTGAATAAACACTTTCTTTTACTTATGGATTATCATGGTATTCTCAATAGGAACATGCGTTCCACCACGTCTATACCTACAATAGAGAAGTTCATGAATGTTGATTAAGATAGAGAATCCCATGCATATTATGACTTGTAAAAATATTCCTTAGTGTGTGACCAGAATGGGACCAGTCCCTCACTTAAATTTAAAGAGTAATCCTCAAGGAAGATTAAGAGTCAAAATAGCTCAGGAAAATACCAACAATCAAATCAACAGATGGAAGGAATTTGTACAAGCATAAATCAAGAATGAAATCATAAGTCAATTCATGAAAAAGAAAACTAAATTAAAAGAAATCTAAAGCTACAATGTCAGTCATTAAGAAAGAATTAAACAAGTCGAAAGAAAAGAATAGAACCCAACACAAAGAAACAAATCTGGTGCAGGAACAATGACAGTATTTTTAATGAAAACTCAAAAGTAAGACAAGGGAAATAACTAGTCAATAAATGTTAACGATTTAACATCAAGGCCAACGAAAATATTCCCAAAGTTTCTAATACAAAATGAAGAAAAAACCAGATTACAAGAATTGATAATCTAGTGAAAAGGATTTGCGACACAATTCTCCTATCAAATTGTTACGTACAATTTTTCTTTCATTGACTACAACAAAAAAATCTTTCATGAATCTAGAAAAATGGGGTAAAAAAAATATATTTTTTGAATATTGCATCAAATGAAACATTCCACAAACCTATAATCTCTCAAGTTTCATTGCATAAGCAATTTCTTTGCAATTTCAAAAAATCTAAATTTTCCAATAATAGAAATTACATTTCTCACCAAAGAGATATTTTCTCTTTGCTATAAAAGATCATCATTAACCACATAGATCCAAATAATTTATTCTGATAAGGCAAAGCGGGAAAAATAACAATTATGGAGGTCATCAAAATAGTCATGAAAATGACTCCAAATATCAACTAGATCATAAACCAATATGTGAATAAATAAATGAGACTATATTTTTGATTCGTTGTTGAGTTGGTGACAATTTTTGCTGATAAAAAAAAGGTCTCAAAGGAATCTGATTATCATGGTGGTTGGGACATTTCTCACCAAAGTGCTATTTTCTCTTTGCTATAAAACATCATCATTAACCACATATATCCAAATAATTTATTCTGATAAGGAAAAGAGGGAAAAATCACAGTTATGGAGGTCATCATAATAGTCATGAAAATGACTCCAAATATCAACTAGATCAGAAACCAATATGTGAATAAATAAATGAGACTATATTTCTAATCCGTTGTTGAGTTGGTGACAATTTTTGTTGATAAAACAATGTCACAAAGGAGCCTAAGGAGGCAATTTTAGATTAACACTTCCCTAAATTTCCTTCATTAAAGAGAAAAGATTTTGACATATTAGCCAGATAAGTCATTTCTCAACTCTTCCTATAAATGACTGACTTGTTGGAATGAAATTAAACTAAAAGAAATTGAAGATCAAAATCAAATTAATCTTAAGGAAAAGCATGTTAAGCTAATGTAAACTTAAACTAAGAAGGCTATCACCAAATTTTTGCAAATGTCAATGTTGTCATCAACTATTCATCTCATGTCCATCAAATTCCTCCTACTCTTTATTAGAGAGAAATAATAGTACAATATTTTGTTACAAAGGGAAAAATTCAATATCTACTCTATGAGTCATATTTTCATCCTCAAATAGTTTACAAATAATATTTGTTAAAAAACAATCATTGACTCTTTCCATTGGTGTTATCTTTTTTTCCTCGAAATTTTCTATATGTTTTTGGATTCTTCATGTTGATCAAGATATTTATGGCTTCTCCTCTATCTCATCTTTCCATTGAACTATGCTGGCTTGATTTCATTTCTCTTAGCTTGAGATATGACTGTTTGAAGTCTGCATAGTAAGTTCTTCATATGAATTTAGATTCCTTCGGTGTTTTTTCATTTTCAGACCATTTATGCTCTCAATATTATAGCATTTTTTATCTCAGTTTTGTCTTATCTCCTTAAGATTTCCATGGGGTCCTCCTAGGCCTAATTTCATTTCCCTTAGTTCCAGATATGACTCTTTGAAGTGCCTATGGCCAATTACCCCCCAAAATATGTGGTTGATTGTTTTCTTCATTTTCTAATTTTTTCTATCATATATTCGACCTATAGATCTCTATCACTCCATTCCTATGTTCAATACCTTTCAATCAAGGTATCAAGGGCCTTATTCTATAACCTTTAGAAAAAGTTATGCTTGTTTAAAAATTGTCATTCAACAACCATTGCTCAAGCCCGTGGGTTAGTCTACACCATTGAATTTTGAACCTGCAAAAACAAAAATCCCACCTACATAAGAGATCAACCCTTGGTGATTATATATCTTAACCCCTATGGATATTTTGATAAAGAACCTAGGTGGAATGGGACCCAAGCCTTGTATCATAATTTTCGCCAAGTTTCCCTTTTTTAGGATTTGAAAAATAATTAAAAACAAAATAATATACAATAAAATTAAAATTAAAATTAAAAATTTATTTACATTTTTTACAATCATTTACAAATAAAAAAATATATATATACCCCTAATTCTATGTTATCAAAGAAAATTAAAACTAACTAAACTAATTACCCTTGGTTAATGTAAAAATAAAAATTACCAAAATTATCATGTCATCGAATGGATTTGAACCTGTAACCTTTAAGGAATAAACACACATTTTTAACCATTAGGCTATTAGGCCCTTCCACGTTCATTATTCATTTAAGCTATGAAAAACTAGTTATCATTGAAAGCTTAAAGAAAGAAATTAATAATAAATAAATAAATAAAAT